>PVIU01032903.1:0-13050 GCA_004026605.1 Ondatra zibethicus | reverse complement strand
TGTGTGTGTGTGTGTGTGTGTGTGTGTATGTGTGTGTGTATGCCTGTGGCTGTTGATTGGCCTAGTTTTTCTCTCCCATGTGGTTGGATCATGGTGGTCCAGAGTGGTGGATCACACACTCTTTTTGCTATTGTCCACTATTTGGCAAAAGATTTCAGATGCACCTTTAAATTCTCACCTGATTCAAGTTGAGGAGCCAGTGTAACAGAATCCGGACTCTTCCTTGTTTTACACTTACCTTGATCTAGTTCATGTGCAACCAGTCACTTCAAGCAGC
The DNA here is from genome assembly GCA_004026605.1 of Ondatra zibethicus. NCBI lineage: Eukaryota > Metazoa > Chordata > Mammalia > Rodentia > Cricetidae > Ondatra > Ondatra zibethicus. Next base: position 12,773 of record PVIU01032903.1, on the reverse strand, counting down.
ACAGTGATACTACAACCTTACAGCTGTTGATACTTTAACCTCAGCAAGGACTTGGTCAGTTAGGATCCCTACTCTTGGTTCCATCTCTGCTTGACTTCTGCATTCTCCACACACTACCTTGATCTAAGCAAGGCAGATCCTGGGACACAAATCCAGTTTCTGTTGCTTTCAGCTTTGTGGTCTTGGATGCAGTATCCAGCTTTCCTATGTGGAAGCTCCCTAATCAGCAAGGGGAACTAAAAGCAAGACTCACTTTTAATACTACAGTTAGCCCTCCAAACCTGAGTTTTCAGATCAGTAGATTCAACCAATCTTAGCTCAAAAATGTATATTTAAAAAATAACTCTTTATTGGATGTGTACAGACTTTTATCTTTGTCATCATCCTAGAAAGAATACAGTGGCACACACCTTTACCGTGGTGGCATACACCTTTAATCCCAGAATTTGGGAGGCAAGGGAGGTGGGTCCATGCAAATTCAAGGTCAACCTAGTCTACACAGTGAGCCCAGGCAATCCCAAAGCTACATAGTATTACCATGTCATAAAAATGAAACAGAAAAAACAAACAGTAGCAGCAGCAGCAACAACAACAACAACAAAAACAAAAAAACCCCAATACAGCAAAACTTTAATAATCATAGCACTTATACTGAATTAGGTATTGTATTTCATCTAGAGATGACTGGACATATTTGAGAGGATTGCACAGGTTATATTTGCATCTGAAACCCCTTTACACAACGGGCCAAGTAATTTTGACACCAACAAGAAAGCCTGCAGCCAGTTACTTATAGATGTGAAAGAATTCATATTAATTTTTAGCTCAGGGATTTGCCTAAAGAATGTGCCCCCAGGTTTTTGCAAGTTGTTAATATCATCTGCTATTATCTTTGGTTCATTGTAAAGTTGTTTTTAATTAACACTCTCTTCTTATGTTGGAAACATAACTGAAGAAAGTATCATATTGCTATATTTCCCACCCTCTCTCCATTTACATAAATTACTCTTTAGCTCTGTTTCCTCTCTAATTTTCTTCCTTCCACTTACCAGCCAGCCTCTCCTGGGCCCATAATTATTGTAGGGATGGACGTATACAGAGATATGTTGTCATTCTGTCATTCTGAAAAGACAAAATTCTGCTCTGCAAAACAATAGTGTGGGGGCTGTTGTAGGGTATTCATCAGAAAAGACTGCTCAGACAACTGTTTAAACCAACAGAAAGTCTTTATTAGCTTGCGACTACATTGGATGTTCGGGATCCCAGTGTAGCCTCAAATCTTTCTCAGGATGAGATTTTAACCACAAAAACTATGTTCTGGGTTGACATACTTCAGTTAATGAGAAAAGTTAGCTAGAAGTGGAAGTACAGAAGCCAAAAAACAAGGTTAGTACATTTAAAGACTTCCCCAGAACAAAGGACTTTGATGAATTAGGCCTTTGTTTTAATATTGGCAAGTGGTATTGTCGTCTACTTGCTGAGTTTTGCAGCCTAAACGGTACTTCCATCATGCAGTCAGTTGTGCTAAGGTCTTGAGGCTTACCGAGGATTGGGGCCCGGTTACAGGGATACACTGCAATTAGAAATATCAGTTTTCACAGTAGGATTATAACATTTATGAGAGCATCCCCACCCTCTCTCTCACTGTTCACCCCACATTTCATCTTTCTAACTATCAGCCTATCTTTTTTTCATTTGGGTGCTGCTAATAAAATGTCACCTCATGTCAAACTCTGGCCCTATCATGCTTGCTAGTCCTTTATGGTATGCTGTGAATCACACTGCAGAGGGATGCCCAGAAAGACAAAGACTTTAGCTAGAATCAAAAGATTTGGGGAAGGAAACCAGTCCAGCATCACTTCATGGGCTATAGTTGATTCAAATGTTTTCATTTGGCCTTAAAGACTAAGACAACCTTAGTAGGAGAGAGCAATAGTGTTTAATCCTGGATTTGAACTGGAATGATCTAGAAGAACTCAAGAAACCACCCCATCTCCAAAACACACACACATACACACAAACACACACTCCAAACCCAACAAATCAGAATCCCTGGGGATAGAGATAGGACAATAGTAGAGGTCCAAGATCCTTTCTGATTCCAAAAGCCAGTCAGGATTGAGAAGCATCTGTGGCGATCATCAACTCAATGATTAGTTGTGTCAGAATCCTCTGGCTGAGTCCCGGAAGGCTGGACAGAGCCCACAAGTTAGCATTTAGAATAAATTCCCAAGGAGTGCTGGTGAAGACCATGGTTGAGTGTAGTGTACACTAATGCTGGTGTAGGGTTTGATGAATGGATATATGTGCACACATATGTTACTCTAGATGTATTTTATAAAAAACATTGCAATGAGAAAACAAATCTTCATATTATAAGTTTAAAACCAATGCCAAAATACAAACTTTTTCTTGAGAGATCTGCTTGTACCATATTTTTTTCTCTAAATGACACAGACTTAGCTGTATTTTTCCTGCTCTTGCATACATTTTGGTACAGTCTTTGCTCTTTTAAACCTGTAATTAGAGTGATGGAGACAGAGAGAGAGAGAGAAAGAGAGAGAGAGAGAGAGAGAGAGAGGTGGGGGCAGGGATAAGGGAGCTAGGAGTGACACATTGATCAGTGTGTTAACAAAATTCTTAACTACTGTCCACAGGCTCTGGCCTCAGATGCTAAGTTACAAGATTTCCATGGAGTCGGATAACCTGATAATACCCGAGGTTATAGTAAAAGTGCCTGTTCATTGTAAGCATGCTGATCTTTATTCTTCTCCTTAATATTAGGGTTCTTTCTGCAAGAAAACAAAACAATAGCAACAAACTCTTGCTTTTCAGTCTTTGTGGGTTCATCCTTTCCTGGAAACAACCAGGAAAAAACAAATGGTAAAATGTTCTGCGTAGGCTGTGGGATGCTTCTGGTGGCTTTTGATGGCCATCTTGTGCAGATTAAGGAGTGCCCAGAGGATTAGTACAGCACACACCTGGGAGTGCAGGGATGGATTTTCCTGATCGTACTGACTGAATGAATGAGTGCATTTATCGATGGATTCGTATGACGGTGGCATTGTGAGAGGCAGAGAAAGCTAGGGGTTGGGGCCTAGTTGGAGGAAGTAGGTTACTGGAGGAGGGTACTAGGTGTTGTTTTGGCACTGAAGGATGTCCATGAGTGTCAGGTGTGACTCCCTTAGCATGGTAGCGTCTAACATTCTTCTTGGGTGATGCTGGCCCTTCTGTGTGCTCACTCTTGCATCTGTCCCTTTTTTTATCCCTGATGTCTAGAAATGCAGGTACTGGACCACAGATGAGGAGCTGCTGAGGGCTAGGGAAAGTAGTTAACAGAAAGAAGCACGGATGACAGGGCTGCAACCTTAAGGATGTGGTGAAGAAGTAAAAGGCTCTCTACTCTAAGTCTCCGCTGTTTATATGTTTGCATCTTTGTTGCCTTTGAACTTATCCCTAACATGTGTCCTGGTTTATCAAATCCTCTATAACATGGTGACTGATCCTTAGGCAATCTCTATAGGATTCACTTTCTCATGAAGCACTCACTTCCAGAGGCATGTAGGACAAGCCTGCGCACCTATATGTTTCTATAATTTGCCTTATCTTTCTTGGTTCTGGCTTCTAGGACTTTGGTGGGTTTATTGTAGATTTTTTTTCTCCCTCTATTTAAAAAATTACTTATTTATTTATTTGTTTGCTTACTTATTTATTATTAAAAATAGATTCTTTCCCCATATAATACATCCCTACCACAATTTCTCCTCTCTTCACTCTTCCCAGCCCCCACCCCTCCACATCCTATCTCCCCCATATCCACTTCTCCTCCATTTCCAATTCAGAAAAGACGAGGCCTCTGAGAGACAACAGCCAAACAGGACAAAACAAGATACAATAAGGCTAAAGCTCTCATATTGAGGCTGGACAAGGTGACCAAATAGGAGGAAAAGATTCTAAAGAGCAGAGAAAAGAATCAGAGATACACCCACTCCCACTGTTAGGAGTCCCACAAAACCACCAAGCTGACAGCCACAATACATACACAGAGGACCTGGTGTGGACCCATGCAGGCCTTGTGCTTGCTGCTTCAATCTCTGTGATCTCACATAAGCCCTGTTTAGTAGATTTGGTGAAGCATGTTCTCCTGGTGTTCTGCACTCCCTCAGGCTCCTATAATCTTTCTGCCGCCTCTCCTGTAGGGCTCCCTGATATCCGAGGAGAGGGACCTGATGGAGATGCTCTTTTTTTAGGTGTTCTTTCTGCATAATGCCTGGCTGTGAGTCTCTGCGCCCATTCCTATCTGTTTCCAGAGGCAGCTTCTCTGGTAATGACTGAACAAGACACCACTCTATGAGTATAGCAGAATATCATTAGGAATCATTTCACTGATGATGATTATTTTGGCTAGTCATGTTTGGTTGTACCTTAGGTCTCTGGTATCCAGTCTCCTGTTCCTGGTCATCTGGGCAGTGTAGGGCATGGGCTCCTTCTCGTAGTATGGTTCTCAAGTTAAACCAAACATTGTTTGGTCACTCCTGTAAGTTCTCCACCACCATTGCCCCAGCACATCTTGCAGGCAGTACAGATTGCAGGTCACGGGTTTTATAACTGGGTTGTTATCCAGGTTTCTCTTTCTGTAGCCTGTGGAGTGCCTTTTTGGGCTAAAGAGATTAGGACATGGGGTGAAAGTTCCCGGCAGGCATGAGCACAACCACTCAGCATTCAAAGGACTCTGTGGATGTTGTATAAGTGAAGCATACCTCACTTTTTTATTCAGTAAGTATTTCAAACATTTATATCATTTTACCTTACATTCAGCTCACCCTCCCGTTGGTTCTCCTTTGGGCTCAAGTTTAAGTTTTAATTTAAGAGGCCTCAGCTATTCTGATGTGGTCAAAGTGGTGTTTGCTTACACTTGAGTTGCTGTATTTTCTGCATCAAGGTCCCAACGTCACCCCATACATGTACTTCTCTTCCCTTAGGCTTAGATGCCTAAACCAGCCAGGGCTTTCCTCATCTTCCACCTCTACCCTCAGCCATTATACTACCTATAAGCTTTGTCAAAAGAAAAAAAATCAGCATAATTTATCTGAGAAATTACAACACAACACAAAATACAAATCCCGAGTGGTGATGTGAATGAGTATGGGTGGCCCCAGAGGCTCATATGTTTGAATCTTTTGTTCCCAGTTGGTGGAGCTTTTTGGGAAATATTAGAAAATTGGAGGAGGTGGGTCACAGGGTAAGCCTATGTCAAAAGCCTCTCATCATCCCCAGGGTACTTTCAGCTACTGTTCTGGCAACATAACTGCCTGCCTGGTGCCATCATGCCCTCTGCTATGATGGTGCGATGGTAAATTCTCATCCTTTGGAAGCCACAACCTTGCAAGAATTCTTCCTTCTCAAAGTTGGCTTGATCATGCAACTAATACATCAAATTACAGCCCTCAGAACCAATAGAGGCTTGAAAAGAGACACCAATTACGTGATCTGACAATACTTGAAAGGAACAGAAGTGTGGTGTAAATCTAGGATAATTGGCCCCAGCTCAACTGGCTCCCTGCCATTCACTAAAACTCAGCTACTCTATAAGGGTTTAGTACATTACACTTGGCAAAGAGCTTCGTCTGAGCCAGTGTGCTCTCACACAGTATTTAACAGCCCAAGTGGGACATGCAGACATTCTGGCACAGTCCCCCAAATACAGTATATTTTGAAGACAGTAATAATCTAAATGTCCTGATTCTGATTTGCACCTAATCACATTCTGATTACTTAAGCATCTTCCAATGTCTTATTACATGACTATTGAGTCACAAATACTTGAAGATTACTATTTATTTTCTCCTAAGTTCCCCTAGTTATGAGAGAGTAATTTCTGGGCTTAGTGGTCAGATCTAGTCTTCATGGAACATGTGGGCTTTTAATTTATGCAGAAGAGCTAGGGTCAGCTATTAATCTTCAAGGATAGAAGTCATATTGTCCCTTTTTAACTATCTGTGTTAGTTAAATGACTTCTGTTTTTTTCATACCATCTTTATAAGGTTCATTATTGGTATTTAAAAATAAAATGCTAGGTTTTTGATATGCTGATTTTGTAACTCCCAAATTTACTACCCTTGTTTATTACTTCTAACAGTCTCATGATGGAGTACTGAGATTTTTTTTTTTAAATCTGTGTTTAGAATGATGTTATCTGGAAACATGACTCATTTAATTCTTTCTAACATGGATGCTCTTTATTTTTTCCTTTGTTTTCTAACTTCTCTCGATAAAACTTTGAAGATTTCTGTCTTAGAAGGGTTTCTATTGTTACAAAGAGACATTATGACCACCACAAACATCTTTTATAAAGGAAAACATTTAACTGGGGATTGGCTTACAGTTCAGAGGTTTAGTCCATTATCATCATGGCAGGATGGATGGCAGAGTGCAGGCAGACATGGTGCTGGAGAGGGGCTAGCAGGAAGAAAGAGTGAGTCACTGGGCCTAGGCTGAGTTTCTAAAACCTCAAAGCCCACCCCTAGTAATACACGTCCTCCAAAACAGAACCACATCTACTCCAACAAGGCCATATCTTCTAGTATTGTTACTCTCTGTGAGCCTATGGAGGTCATTTTTTATTCAAACCACCACAATCTCCATAGTGAAAACTGTAAAATACAGATGAAAGAAATTGTAGCAGTCATAAAAATAGGAAGCCATCTCATTTCATAATCACAAGTATTGTTATTATTAAATTGAGCATCATCACCCAAAGCAATATGTGCATTATTCAATGAAATCACTATCAAAATACCAATGCCTTCCTTTCCAGAATGTAGAAAATTCTAAAACTGGTATGGAACCTTAGAAGAGCTATAATAGTCAAAGTGATTCTGAGCAAAGTTGGACCGTGGTAATTCCTGGTTTCAAAGTTTAGTGTCAAGCTAATCATCAAAGCAACAGGGCAGTAAAAACTCACACTTAGACCATTGAAGCAGAACACAGAACACAGAAGTCAGTACATACAGTCAGCTGAGTTTTAACAAAGACACCTGGACCATTTATTAATTTTTTGTAGCTCTCAAGAATGGGATTTCTTTCATTTTTATAAGGGTCAGTAGAGAAAGGGCAGTTTGTTAAGTGCAGTGTTCTGAGGAAACTGGATATACACAATGGACAAGAAAACAGAATCCCCATCTCTTACCAAGTACAAAACAAGTCAAAATGGATTGCACAGTTAAATGTGAGACTTGTAGCTATGTATTTGTTAGGAGAAAGCAATAAGAGAAGTGTTTCAAGGCAGTGGAAGGGACAAGGGAATTCTGTGACAAGAACACAGAAGCAGCAGAAACGACACCAAAATAAGGCAATGGCACTCCATAAGGCTACATAACTCCAGTTAGACAAAGAAGCTACTGACAGATGAATCAACGTAAAAATGGGGAAATATTATCAGACCGTGCTCTGGGCAGGGGATTAATATCCGGACTGTATCAAGAACTCTAAAAAGAAAAATAAGCCTCAAGATCAACAACAACAACAAAATCCACATGGTTTGATTTAAAATTGGGCAGTAGAACTAAATAAACCCCTCCCTCAAAAGAAGACATAGAAATAACCAAAACAACCAAATACATTAAAAATTGTTAATTGCTAGAAATGAAAATCAAAACCACAGTGTAAGATCACCTCAGTCAGTAAGCATGGATGCCATGGATGCTGGTAGGATGGCTCAGTGGGTAAAGGCTCTTGCCTTGGTAAGCCTGATAGCCTGAGTTCAATTCCTTGAATCCACATAAAGATAGAAGGAGGGAGCTGATTCCAAAGAGTCATCTTATCTCCACACATGTGGCAAGTGGAAGCTGATATACACACAAGTATGCACAGACACACACGTGTGCATGCACAGATGCATACACACACACACACACACACACACACACACACACACACACACAAACTGCTTTTTATCAAAAAGACTAAAGATAATAAGTGCTGGTGAGAATATAGAAGAAAAGGAACCCTTGAACACTATTGGTAGTAAATTAGTATAACTATTGTGGAAAACAATATGGAGGTTCCTTAAATTAAAAACAGTCCTAGCAAGTAATCCAGCAATTCCAAATGAGAAAGTGTTTAAAGGAAGTGAAATTATAAAGCAAAAAAGATACCAGAACTTTCATGCTTTTTGTAGCATTTACCATGGTCAAGCTGCAGAACCAATCCAGGTATCTACAGTGGGTGAATGAATAAGGACAACATGGGATACACATCATGGAATATGATTCAATATTAAAGAATAAGATTTTATTTGCAGCAACACAGAATTGGAGGTCATTATATTAAATTAAATAAGCCAGATACTAAAAAAGAAATATCACAGTTCTCACTTCTGTATAGAAATTGAATGCAATCTCAGACCTGAATAGAAGAGTTGCTATTAGAGGCAGGGATGGGCAAGGGTGAGGTAGAGCAAGTTAGATGTGGGGTACCATAACACAGCTGTGCACTACAGCACATTGGGAGAACTATTGTTTATAACAATCTGTGGTATGCAATGATGGAAAAAAAGAATACAAGAGTTCTAAACACATCAAAAACAATTATTGTTTGAGGAGAACTAAATTCTTATTAATCTGATTTGACTGGTACTTGCTTGATATGGGATGAAACCTCCAACCCTAAGTTGTAGATAATTTTGATCATGAGGGCAAAAGCAAGTGCTTTTTGCAAGAATATTCTGATTTCTCAGAGATGGCTCTGCCACATTCTATTCTCTGTCCCCCAGGAGCTTGTAATCATATCATAAATGTACATCACCATGATCTAACACAGTCTTCATAATGTTTAAAAGTTCAAAGTCTCTTCTGAGATTCTTGTAATCTCTTAACTGTCATTCCCTATAAAATAAAAAACAAAACAAGGTATATATTTCTAAGTCATAGACATATAATAGCACAGAATACACATTACCATTCCAAAATGTAGGGAAGGGAGCATAGTGAGGAAATACTGGACCAAAGCAAGACCCAAAGCCAGCTGGGCAAATTACAAACTCTTCATCTCCATGTCTGATGTCAAAATGCTCTTTAGATTGATCTCCAACTCCTTTCAGTTTCTCCTGGGCTGGTTCCACTCCTATTAGCAATTTGTCTCAGCAGGCATCCCATAGCTTTGGCATCTTCAGCATCTTGGGGTTTCCAAGGCAATCCAGCTTCACCCATACAGCTTCACTAAATGGTCTTTTAGACACTTGCCTGATCTCAGTAGAACCATATGGCTGAGGCTGCCAAGGTCTACAGCATGCTGGGGCTATAGCATGTCCCCTGGCTTAATTATATCTTTATCAGCTTTCTATTTTCCATGATTTCCTTTACTGCTTAAGCTCAGCTGTCCTGGAACATGCTTTGTGGACCAGGTTAGCCTCAAATTGCCAGTCTCTGTCTTCTAAGTGCTGGGATTAAAGGTTTGTACCACCATACCTGGCTCTAAGCTTTTCTTTAATGTCTTTTCACAAGTTGGAAATTTAGATGGGTAGTATCTTGCCCTGAGGTTACCATTCCCTTTATTACATTTCTTAATCTGTTTATCTCCTTGAACACAGGGTTTAGCTTCATTCCACTTCCCGGTGTTCCTTTTTTCCTTTAATTGTACATTTTGTCATTTTTCCTTGATCAATTTGTTCCTTTTCATTATAGATAGTCATTAGAGTTTCCACTAATAACCACATGACAGAGCCTATACTAGGCTGTTTTGAGATTTCCTCTGCCAACGGAATTAATCCCAAACTCTTTACTTTAGCTCAGGCAGACTTTTTGGATAAGGGCAAATACCCAGACACATTTGTTACCAATGTATCCCAAGACCAGTCTCTAGGCTACACACTAGCATACTTCTGTTGATCTAGGTGCCCACAGTTTAAATTACACTCAACACCAGTTTTCCATGCTCCTATTAGGATGACCCATTAAGCAGCACTTAAAGTGTTGGACTACTTTTGTGATCTACAGTCCCTAGGTCCATAGGCAAAAGCATGGTCAGGCCTATCAAAGTAATACCACAGTCCCTGGTACCAATTTCTATCTTGGATAGGTGAAGGGATACCATGACCATGGCAACTCTTATAAAGGAAACACATTTAATTGGAGTGGCTTACATTTTCAGAGGTTTAGTCTATTATCAACATGGTAGCACACAGGCAGATATGGTGCTGGAGAAGAATCTAAGTAAGAATCCTACATCTTGACCTGCAGACAACAGGAGGTGGTCTGTGTCAGTGGGGATAGCTTGAGCATAGGAGACCTGAAGCCCACCTCCACAGTAACCAAATTCCTTCAGTAAGGCCACACCCACTCCAATAAGACCACACCTCCTAATAGTGCCACTCCCTATGAGCTTAAGGTGGCCATACATTCAGGCTATCACAGCAATTCTCTGTCTGGTTTGTAACATTTGCCTCACATTTTCCAAGAAATTCATAGCACCCTCCTTTTCTTTTCTTTTTTTTTTTTCCAAGACAGGTTTCCCTGTAGCTTTTGGGGCCTGTCCTGGAACTCACTCTGTAGACCAGGCTGGCCTCGAACTCACAGAGATCCGCCTGCCTCTGCCTCCCGAGTGCTGGGATTAAAGGCGTGTGCCACCACCGCCCGGCGCACCCTCCTTTTCATAATGCACGCCATCATGGCTGCTTAAAAGGAACTGCTAGAAAATCTAGCTACTACAAAATATCAGTGAAAAGAGACTGACTTCCCACTCTGAATCTTTCAAGTATGGTTGCTGGGCATCACAAAATGATGTATTGGTAAAACTGCTAATAATGACTGATATGCCAGGTTCATTAAAAATGATATTGTGATCACAGGTGGTTCCTTGGGGGAAGGATGCTTCAGTTTGTGTCAAAAATAAATAAGGTGACTTGTCTTATTTGAGTTATTTTTAAATCTTTGGATAAATAAAGTGCAGTAAAGGCATTGCCAGTGACCAAAACCAGTCTTATAAACAAAGCAGGGGCACTAATTTACTGCAAAGATTGATGATGTTTTAAAGACTTGGCTTGGGTCGACCAAAGAAGGGAATGAAAAGTCAGTCTTGGACTTATAAATAATTAATCCAGGCCCAGGTTTTCCAGGCAGGCTGAGGAAAAACTAGTTTAAACTAACCTTTAAAAGTGATATTAAGGGCATATCTGTCTATCCACTATGTCTTTTGGTAATTTAACAAATTTATCAAAATAGTGAGCAAAACCAATCCAACTCAGATAATTATTTCTTCTGTTTAAAATAGACCAGATCTTCAAAAGCCAATCCTAATTTGTTCTGGAAGATCTTTATGATTTCTTTTACTAATGTTATGTATCCATTTTGTTGTGCTCAAACTTTGAATTTCAATTTCTAGATGTTTAGAAATACAAACTTTGAATTTATAATCCTCCTGCTTCAGTATTCCAAGTACTGGGATTACAGGAATGTACCAAATTAAGTAGAAGTCATTATGAAGTTCAGAGTGCCCTTGAACTGGTGGAAAATCAACCTCAGCTTCCTACAGGCTTGGCTTACAAGTATAAGCCACTATGCTGGTTCCAGGCCCAATGACTCTTATCAAGATGATTACCAAGTTCCAATATGAGAGCCCTGAGCAACCCCAATGTCAGCATAGGCCAAGATGTTCTCTGAGGAGCCACAAAAGGTCCATCTAAGATTCAGTCAACACTGTTCACTTTAGGGACCCAGTAGCTGCCATCGTCCCAGCCTCAGTTCTGTTGCCACTTAGCTTAGCACTACATTCCAGGTAGGCATCAAGGAGCTGTGTATGAGGGTTGTTATGCCAGAAACACTTTCAGGCAGTGATAAGAAGGACATCATGGAGAAGATTTAAGATCAGTAAAATGGTAAAACATACACACAAAAGATGTGCTCATTAACTTTTGTCAGTTTGACACAAACTAGAGTCATCTGAGAAGAGACCTCCACTGAGGAATCATTTTCATCAAATTGACCTGTAGGTGTGTCCATGGGACACATTTTCTTGGGTAATTATTGATGTGGGAGGGCCCAGCCCACTGTGGGCATTGCTATGCTTGGGCAAGGCATCCTAGAGGTTGTATTAGAGGCAAATTGAACGAGACGTGGAAAGCAAACCATTCAGCAGTGTTCCTCCATGGTCTCTGTTTCGATTCCTAACTCCAGGTTTCTACCTTGAGTTCCTGTCTTGAAATTTTACTGATAAATCATGGATGTGAAAGGGCCCAGTTCACTGTGTATGGCCTACCTCTGGGCATGCACTTCAAGGTTAAATAAAAAGGCAAGCTGAGCAAGCCAACAAAAGAAAATCAGTTAGCAGCATTCCTCTTACTGATGTTCTTCAAAAGTGTTTTGAAAGCTTATTCACGTTCTACAGGTAGTTTTGTGTCATATCGGTGGGAGCAGGCAGTACTCCCCACTGGCAGGGCTTATATTGCTTGAGTATTTCATATTTGATCTTTAGTTTGTGATGGTATTTAGGTGGTGGAACCTTTAGGTGGTACCTGGTGAGAGGTGGTTACAGAGGGGTTCTTCCCTAAGAAGGGATTATATAGTTCTCATGAAATTGTATTTAATTGATAAGGGAATAAGTTATTATAAAAGTGAGCTTGAACCCTCCATATGTTCTTGATTTTCTGTCTCACTGGGTCATCACTTCTTCCTGAATATACTTTTACCATAATGCTATCTCTCCTATGGTGATACAGTCAACGAGGCTGTCATCAGAATTGGCATTATGCTAAGGCTAAATTGGGAGAGGTATTCTTT
>PVIU01032902.1:0-13029 GCA_004026605.1 Ondatra zibethicus | reverse complement strand
GGATGTGTGTTATGTATATGGGGCAAAGACTTTTCTGTATCATCTGGTATAAATTCAGTGGTTTTAACATGCAAGACAATTTTTTCTGCATATTGTGGATCAATAGCTATATTAAGAGGTTTTAAAAACCCCTTAGCACCATGAGAATAACATATAGCTCTGCCTTTTGGGCAGATTTATAAGGGCTTTGTTTAATTATTTAATTATTCTGATTTATAACCTGGCTTTCTGATTTATTTGCATCAGTATAAAGTGTACAGGCTCCAGTTACTGGTGCATCACGTACAATTTGGGGAAGAATCCAAGTAGTTCTCTTTATAAGATTAATTCTGTCAGTTTTGGGATAATTGCTAATAATTTCTCCCAAAAAATTAGAACAACTCTTTGTCATTATTCATTGTCTTCCCATAATTTTTTAAAAATTTTATCCATAGTAGAAGGCACTATAATCTCTGTTGGGTCCAGTTGACAAAGTCTCAATTTTCCTTTTATAAATAATTCAAAGAAATTTTTTAATTTTATACTTGGTTTATGTGGTAAAAAGATACATTCTAAGATAATATCTTTCACCTGCATTAAAATTCCTACAGGGTAAATTCTGGAAGACAATATGACTAGAATACAATTAAGATTTAGATTCACTCTATCTACATGTGCCTCCTGTAATTTCTCTTCAATGATCATCAATTCTTTTCCTGCTTCAACTATTAATTCCCTTGGACTATTTGTGTCTTTGTCATTACCTAAGGTTTTGTTTAAATTAATTATTAGATTTTATGTTATCCCAACAGCTAGTCATAGACTGGAAGTGTCTCTTAATAATCTTTGAAAGTCATTAATAGTCTGCAATCAGTCTCTCCTTATTTGTGCCTTTTGTGCTCTAATTTTCTGCAAACCTAATTCATAACCTAGGTAAATGACATTCTTCTTTGTATTTTTTTCAGGGGCAATTTATAGTCCCCATTTTGGCAAAACTTATTTTTACTTCTTCAAACATTCCTTCTAAATTATCTGCATTTGAGTCAGGTAACAAAATGTGATCCATGTAATGATAAATTATAGACTTAGGAAATTGTTTACATATTATCTCCAATGGCTGATTTATGAAGTAGTGGCCCATGGTGAGGATATTGAGCATTCCCTGTGGGAGAACAGTCCACTGGTATCTCATAGTAGGCTGAGAATTATTATAAGTAGGCACTGTGAAAGCAAATTTTTCTCTGTCCTTTTCTTGTAAAGGTATAGTGAAGAGATAATCTTTTAAATCTATATCTATAAGAGTTATTTTATATAAACCAATAACATAGTAAAGAATAAAGGGATAATGTAAGTTATAAGACTTAATAAGAAATCTGAGCTAATAGGCCAATCAGTTTATGATTAATGTAGACCTCTGTGTGTTCCTTTGGAACTGAATGGCTGTGGGCCTGGGTGTGACAGAAACCTTTGTCAACAAATGACACCAACATGGATAAATATATCCACATAAAACGTGAGAGAGCTTGGGAAAGAATTCTAGATACAAAAAGAGAGCTAAGCACTGCTTCTTGGTAGCTGCATTTTCTCATGTGGACTCTGTTTGCTAGAGGCAATTATGTCTCATTTAAGAGAAGTTTTCTGACTCAGCTTAACTACAAAAACCTTGCAGCTCTTTTAAGAATCTCCAACATGAAACACTTAAATGGTGTTGATGAATAGCTGACCACATGCCTTTTGGTGGTGGCAGGGACTTTGAAACTCCATAAAGTTCTAGCAATAAACATGGTCCTGCCCAGTACCTCTGCCATGAGGTTAGACTCTCAAAAAGCTAAGGAATGGGATAGATCCAGCCATCAAAGTCAGGGCTTTAATCCTAGCCATATCGCTTAACAAATTAAAGACACATGTGGTCAGAAAAAGAGATATACAGTAAAGATAGATTCAAAGATTAAGAAAACCTCTAAATGTTTTACAGTGTGTTTTAAAATATATGTAGGCTTAGGAAAGAAAAGAAAAAAGACAAAGTCCTTAAAATAAAAAAGAAAGAGAGTAGTAGGGTTTGGTGGCACACACCTTTAATCTCAAACCTGGGGAAGCAGAGACAGGCAAATCTTTGTGAGTTCAAAAACAACCTGGTCTATAGAGTGAGTTCCAGAACAGCCAAAAATACACAGCAAAACCCATCTCAAAAAAACCAAAAATTTAAAATAAAAATAAAGGAAATAGAGTTTAGAATAAAGCCACACAAGATGGAAAATACACAGAGAGTCTGGATACTGTATGTTATTGTGTTATCTTTGAATGGTTTGATGACTGAGGAAGGAACAACAGCTTCTAAAAGACATTTGATTATAAATGCTGCTGGATTAGTCCAAAATACATAGCCTTGACTTCAAAATTAAAGTCAAAAGATATGTTATTTTGGAGAAGAGGTTTTGCTTTTGTTTTCACAGAAAATGAGAGGCTCTAGATTCATTCTGGGTTAAGAAAAATCAGGTTTGATCAAGGAAGATCCCCTGAGAAATCTTTGATAGGAGCAAATGACCCAGATATCTGAATTCTACATCCAGAACAGTTTCATGACTGCTGGCTGAGATGATCAAGTCTCATAGGATACCCCAGTCAGGACTTGATCAGAATTTTAAATTTTCTTTGGGTCTCCATAAGAGTACCAGCACTCCCAATTAGCAGGAAGTAGCCAGAAAAGCTATGCCCACATTCCCAAAAAATGGATTATGGATAGTTATCTTTGTTCAAAGTGTTGGTTACAAGTTGTTATGGATAATGGTCTGAAAAAAAAAGCTAAATGAAGGGGATTAGATTCAAAATTCTTGCTTTGAAAAATAAAAAGTGGGGGAAGTGCTGTGGAACAATGATCTTGAACCCTGTAAAGATTAATCAGTTGTATTACTTTAATAAAACACTGATTATCCAGTAGCCAGGCAGGAAGTATAGGCAAGGTGCTAAGGCAGGAAATAGAGAACAGGAGAATTCTAGGAAGAGGAAAGGCTGAGTCCCTAGTCATCACCCAGACCAAGAGGAAACAAGATAAGAATGCCTCACTGATAAAGGGTACCAAGCCATGTGGTTAACACAGATAGGGATTATGGACTAATTTAAGATGGAAGAATTAGTTAATAAGAAGCCTTAGCTAATAGGCTAAACAGTTTATAATTAATGTAGGCCTCTGTGTGTTTCTTTGGGATTGAATGGGTGTGGGACTGGGCAGGACAGAAATCTCTGTCAACAGGCCCTCAGTAAGTTACTCCATCCATGATGGGTGAATGAAGTTAAATTTAACCATTCTGTATTCAAATGCACTTGCTGATTAGAAACAAATGAAATGTATGCAAAAGAGTGACTGCAGATCTTAACTCACATTTGTGGCTTTTCTTATAGAACATATACAAAGAGAAGTACTTTGCATGAGTAATTTACTCTAAAACTCTTTCTTCTTTGAAATGGCCCTGGATGATGAAGAATTTGATCAAATTCTGTCTGGTAAGTGTAACATCAGTTAAAATTCTAAAACAAGAGTACATTATGAAATCATGGACAGTATAACATAATAAAGCACTATGTGGCTGTGGCACCAGGGAACTCAAACAAGCAGAGATCTGGACTAATGAACTAGAATGATAACAGCGTATGTCCATACAATATAAACTATATCTTAAAATATGAATGAGTAACCTATAAGTCAATTTATTTAAAGAAGTATAAGTTCTGATAAAATATGATTGGCATTAAAATTTAAACAGATAAGTGAATCTGTAGATTAGAAACTTATATAGGGTGAGTTGGAGAGGAAGGAATCATTGCTAATCAACAAAAGTAAATAAATATAATGCTTTCAATAAGAAAAATCTTATTAATCAGAAATGGGAAAGAGGTAGAGTGTAGTTTTAAGAAAGAAACAGAATTCCAATTAACAAACTGATAATCTTAAATTTTACTTTTGGTATCTGAAGTATTTCTTGGATTAATAAATTTGCATATACTACATGTATAATAAGAAGGTTATTGAAGAAGAGCTTTTTAGGTTAAGTTATTGGAAGATACACAGGATATTGTTAGTAGATATGTTAATTTCTTTAATTAATTAATAAGTGTGTGAGGAATTATATTTTTACATGTATGGTGATATATGTGCATGTATGTATGAAAATCAGAAGAGCGTATCAAGTCATTTGGAGTATTTCCAGGCATTTGCATTTATTTAGGTGCTAGGATATGAAGTCCTGTTTTTTCAGTGTGTATGGAGTCTTCCTAACCTCTGACACATCTTTCCATTTCTAAAGTCTGTATTATTCGTTTAACCACTAATGATAAGTCACAGACTGTCAGAAAGGCCTATGTTTTGAGTAGGAAATGATATAACTGTAGAACAAAATCTGAAAGGAATTTAAATCCTGTCTTTGGTCTTAGGTGAATCTACTGTGACTTGAAACAAGGGCCTCAGCAAGGATGAGGCAACATCAAATTATTTCTCTCAGTCCTCTCCCAGCTGTAGGGAGTACATATCCCTGGGTACTTCCACAAAACTTAAATCAGCAACTTTAGTGAAGTCTATAAGGCATAAACCTACTTAAGAAGAATTTAGCTTAATTTGGGCTGACTCTTTATTTGAGAACCATTTGAGAACATTGTTTTTATCTCAGGATCTGCTTATGTTGGTTGTTATGGTTACTAGATCAAGAATTAGAGGAATCAGTAATGTATAAGCAATGTGCTCTCTTACATGAGATAGATGTAGGGGTGCAGAAGTGTCCATAAAAACTGCTGATTAGACCTGAATTTCCATAGAAAGAGTACCTTCCCTAGGAGTAAAATTAATAATAAGAGTAGGAGATTATTTTGACAGTCTAAAAAGTTAATAAAAATCCACTTTGTGATGAACAGTCCAAGAGGACATTCATCAAAACTTGATCACAATGAGAGAATGCTCGGTCAATGCTATGGATCCAGTTTCTCATGGGAAGGTCTTCTTAAACCACAAAACTTGGTCTTGTGCAATGAGATGATATTAGATAAGCCCGAATTTGTATTTTTTGTGCCTCTTGAAATCACAGACATACTATTGCTACTGGATTCATTAAGGGTCATACTAAGTCTGAAACAAAGTCCAAATACTCATATTCTGTTTCACTTAAAAGAGAGAAAGAAAAAAAGCTGTTGCTTCTGGCTAAAGTTAGAAGATTAAAAAAAGTTTCTGGAGTAGAATGATGTAGTGCCTGCATTTGGATGTTTCACTTTTTCCTCTTCATTCTAGGTTAGCTCATTATGAGTGGCTAACACCCAAACTGTGTCAGTTTTCTTTTCACAGCTGCCAAAATTGCAAGTCTTCTTTTGGAAGACAAGCTTTCCTTATGGTTGGCTCAAACATTGGCCATTTTCTTTGGCCAGTGTGTCATTCCTGGAGGAAACCCAGTTTTGTGGGACACAATGTTGTCATGGCCTGATAGTCAAATTGAGTGGTACAAGTTCTTTTCAAAATAATTAGCTTGCCTGGCAGAAATATTAGTGGAACCCCTTCTGGTATGAGGTGATTTCCAGGCTAAGGTCTGGGTTTGACAGAATTCCTAGCCATGTTGTGGAGACTTTATTCTCAGGTTTTAAGACAATCAGAGACAAGGTGAGACACTACTTGGGTGGTCATCATTCAACTCAGCCAAAATAGATCCTCTCCAAGTAGAACTGTATCTATTGTACTAATGTAATTTTGACTAGAAGTCACAAATTATGTTCTAAATAATATATGGTCTCCAGAGAAATCAGATGGTAGACCTGTGAGAGGGTTCAGGGTTAAAGGTACTTGTCACTAAACTTGGTAGCCTAAATTAGATCCCTTGACCCATATGGTAGAAGGAGAGAAGCAATAACCAAAAGTCATACCCTGACCTGTGCATGTATGCCATGGCGTGACTGTGTACCACAAGTACATGCACACATGTACATGTGCACACACATACACACACACAAATGGATGCTAGTTATACAAATTAAAAAATATTATTTTGCTTCTTCTTTTAGTATATTTTACAATTTCTCAAACCACTAATTTGTGATCATTTTATCATTATACAAGTGTTTGGATTATTAAGAATTACTAAAACATCATTGTGAATCAGAATGTTTGTGGTCTAGAAACAAAATGGAAAGGCTTTAAATACATCTCTGTGCCATATTTTCATACTGATATCTATGCATCTGTCTACTGATGAATAAAAATTCAGTCAGAAATATCTCATACTCACTGAGACATCTGTCTTCATTTGACTTCCTAGCAGTAACATAGTCCAAGATTAGATCATTGGAATTCAAATTTTGACTTCACCCATTATCACTTATTACCATTGCAGAGTAACATATTTTCTATATGTAAAAATATGTTACAAGTTTTATGTATTTCATTGTACAGTTCTAAAAATAGGATGAGAAAAAAATGTATATTTTAAATTGACAGTGAATGGTTACTCATTAAATTATGGCAATTTAAAATTTAAATATACCTAGCTAGAGTTCATCTGCAAACTATGCTGGTTACACTACCTGTCTTCCCATAAATCTCTACATATCATGTTAACAATTCACATAAATGAGGCCCAGGATGTTCCTATTAGTTTCATCAATATTTCCAGCATTCTTAACCTCCTCCAGCTTCCCCTTGCTGGAGAAGAGATTTTCTTTTAATTGCAGAAATTTCTGCCATTCACTCTTTTTATTTCATTTATTCATCAATAAATGGGATTTTATGATTAGAGTTAGAATTTTAAATCAATTTTGTTACCCAGATTGGTTTTCTCCAATAACATTTTATTGACTATTAAAGCAAACTCAAGCCTTCAAATTATGGCTGACACATTTCCTATGTTCTTATTTGAAACTCTCATAATGTACTTAATCTGGAATTATACAAAAAGTGATGATGTGACCTTGTATGTCAAATAATATGAAATTTTAAATTAACCAAATTTCAATTTTGTTGACAGAGGTTTCTGTCCCATCAGGACACACAGCCACACAGCTGTTCAGTCCCCCCAAAACACACAGAGGCCTACATTAATTACAAACTCATTGGCCTATTAGCTCAGGATTCTTATTAGCTAAATCTTACATCTTTAATTAGATCACAATTTTTGTCTGTTTAGCCACATGGCTTGGCACCTTTATCAGTGAGGCATTCTCATCTTGCTTTCTCTGTGCCTGGGTGACAACTGCAGACTGAGATTTTCCTCTTTCCAGAATTCTCCTGTTCTTGTTACCCTGCCTATACTTCCTGCCTGGCTACTGGCCAATTGGCATTTTATTAAACCAATACAAGTGACAAAAGTTTATAGGGTACAAGACCATTGTCCCACAGCACTATCTCATGAGTGTTATTCCATGACTGTATGAATGAAAAGTTCTGCTTTAAACACACACTACTAGTCAATGAAAGGAGCATAAGCAATTATAATTACATAAGTGTAAGGTTTCAGGAGAGGCTTCTTTGTTTATTTTTCAGAAAGAGCAACTTCTGCCCTTATAGCTACTAGTTTCAATTAGAAATCAAATGAAGTGAAATGATTCTGTAGTAAAGGTTGGTGCTTTGAGGTAAAGCAAAACTCATTGGAACTTAATCTTGATGTACTTGCCTCCTTCCCAGAAATACTTTAGTTTTAGTGAAATGAAAGAGGAAAGTAAATTTGCTCCTCAATAATATATTCTGCACTATTCTTTCTGAGTTGGAGAGAAGGGAGGGAGATGTAACATTTACTACTACTCCTGTTGTATAAAGAGAACTAGGTTGATATAGATTTGGACAATTAAGCACAATTATATAATTCTTGGGTTTAGCTGTAAGTAATGAAAGGATCTACATTTAGGATTGTGTAATTTTTGCTCTATAAAAGCATTTTTGAAAATCTAGAAAGACAGTATTTCTTCACCTCTCTCAGAAAAGTAGTGGAAATATTCTTATCCATTAATTTCATTTTACCAAGAGTGGACTCTTGTATGCATACAAATCCTATATCCACAAAGCCATTAAGAGGGAATAATATATCAAAAATACTAATGAGCCATGAATTCATAAATTAAGCAGAAAATTTAATACAATAATTTGTTTTTTCATTGTTTTTGTTTGTTTGTTTTGTTTTTTTACCCTTTTGCATCTTTTCTTTTTTGGGGGACCTGCCATGCAGCTCCCAAATATATGACACTCGGAGGCTTATTATAACTTATGAACACCCGGGCTTAAGCTTATCTTGTTTCTTGCCAGCTTTTCTGAACTTAAATTAACCATGTGTTTTTTGTCTCTGGATTTTTATCTTTCTCCATTTCTGTATATCTTACTTTCACTCTTACTCTGTGGCTGGCAGGGTGGCTGGGTGACTGGCTCCTTATTTCCTCCTTCCCTGTTCTTTCTTGCTCCTTCCCCTTCCTTCCAGATTTTTCCTTCTATTTATCCTCTCTGCCTGACTGCTCTACCTATACTTTCTCCTTGCTTGCTATTGGCCATTTAGCTCCTTATTAGACCATTAGCTATTAAAGACAGGCAAATAATCAAAGCTAAACAGAGTTAAACAAATTCAACATAAACAAAAGCAACACATATTTGCATCAATAAACAAATGTCCCACAACATAAGCAAAAGTAACAGATTTTAAAATAGTATTTCCCAACAATAAATCTTTAATTCAAAACATCATAAGTTGGGTTATTAATGACATACATATCTGCTTCAATTATATAATGGCTGAAGTTCGATGAAAACAAATTAAATTGGTTACTATCAACAACACATGTGGAAATCAAGAAGAGAAAATATTTTTATATTAAATTTCAAAAATAAGATAGGTGTTATGTTTATTAAATGTGTGACTATGACTATGACAAATGATTTTTAATTTCTCATTGTGAAACAATTACTTATGTTCATGATGATCGTTGACCAAGACAGCATACTGATTTGTGTTGCCTGTCATTGTCATGTGTTAACAGTACTCTTCTTGAGAAAGTTAAACTTCTATTTGTGTCCTTTACTTCTGAAAGTCTTAAAGAATTTCAGTAAGCTGAATGAAATAAGAAGAAAAATTAACATTAAGAGATATTCCTAGCAATTCTTATATGAAATATGTACATACTACCCCAATAATCATTATAAGTGTATTTTCTTTTTCCCTATTTTTCTTTTTTATTGTTTATTTATTTATCTATCTATTTATTTATTTATCTTATTTATTTTGGTTTTTCAAAATAGAGTTTCTCTGGGTAACCATCCTGGCTGTCCTGGAACATCCTGCTTTGTAGATCAGGTTGGCCTTGAACTCACAGAGATCCACCTGGCTCTGCCTCCTAAGTGCTGGGATTAAAAGTGTGCACTATGATGCCTATCTTGAGTATATTTTCAAAGTATTTCAATTTTATTTATTTTGAACATTTCATACACATATTTTTATAATACCCTTTCCTGGTGTCTCTCCCTCCAACTTATTCCATGACCCTAACATATCCTTCTCTCCAATTTATTCCATCTTCTTCTATACCTATTATTAGTATATGCACCTCAAAGCTATTTTGTCCAGTTACTATTGTCTGCATGCACATGTGTGTAAGGCTATCCCTTGGAGCTGGGCAACCCATCAGGGCAATTGTCCCTGATGAAAACTGTTTCTATCTTCCATGCCAGTCACGCTGCTTGTAGGCCTTTAAATCAGGGTGTGACTTGGAAGCCTTTCTCCATTCCATGCTAGGATGTCCACTGGTATGGTGTGATTCACATCTTGTTCAGACAAATCTACAGTTGAGAGTTCATGGGCACACGATTCCTGTCATATCCAGAAGATGCCATTTTACAACACTTCTCTTGCTCCTTTAGCCCTCAAAAATCTTTCACTCCTTCTTCCATGACGTTTTCTGAACCTTTGGTATAGAGTTATATTTTAGGTGTCCTGTTTGGGGATGGGCACTCTACCATGACTTATTCTTTTCTTTTTGACTAGTTGTTGTTCTCTGTAATAGCAAAACCAGAAAACAAACAACAATATAAAAAGACCCGTATTCCCTATGTGTGAAAGAGTCACATTCTTCTAAGTCATCCTGGCGCCCCTGTGTCAATTCCTTATTGTTACTTTCAAGTAGGAAAACTTCGTTCACAAAAGATGTATTTTCACAGTTGGACCAGAAACCTTAATTGTCATTGATGCAAAGAAATGGAAAAGAAGGTAATTGTGTTTCAATAGAATGATGGCCATTTCCCAGAATTGGTTTGTTCTTGTTCTTCATTGGGAGATCCAAGCAAAGTCATGAAGTCCACGAATGTGTGGTGATATCAGAAGAAAGATGAAACTCAGAATGCCAAATAATGTTTGTGATTATCTGATTGGTGTTTGCATTGCACTTATTATGCAATTGGAGTTTTAATATATGTAATCCCACCATTATAAAGTCTACAGAAGGACTTACTGTGAAATTTAAGTGTGAGAAAAGAAATTTATAACTGTTCTTTCTGTTTTTTCCAGAAATGACCTTACAAACGATGTGAGTGTTTAGAAGTGAGTCCTCTCAGGCAGAAAGGGAAATACAAAGAAAAATCACTTAACAACCTACTTCAGAAATAACAAAAGCTTGAGGTTTGAATGTGTCTCTAAAAGTGGGCCAGGATCAGCAAGGGTTCTATTTTATCTAAAATAAGTTTTTTAAAGATTAAGTACTTCAAATGTGTCAAAGATTCCATGGTTTTCAAAGATTTTTTTCTAATTTAATAAATGTGTAAAAGTCAAGAAGTACTAAAGGTGTATGCTACAAAGTTATTCCTGGGTGGCCTTAATTAAATTCTGTGGTATGCTTCATATAGATAAATACAAAAAATCTTGTTTTAGCAAGAAATAGTGATTTCTCAAAAATGTGGTTTTTTTATTTTTTGTTGTAGTTTTTCTTTTGACAGGTATTGTTAGCAAGTAGTAGAGTTTTAAAAGCGAAAACATATACTTATAATCTTTATAGTGTGGTAAAGAATCATTCAGGGTATATTTGTATTCTTATTCCCAATGATAAAGCATTTATGTCAAGAATAATAAAAAGTACATTTACTTATTTTAAAGAACTATATTTTCAGGGTTAAAGTGGATTTCTTCAGTTACATATTAAATTAAATCAATAAATATAAACACAGATACTAATGGTAGATTAGTTTCTCTAATGGCGAATGACATGGAGAATTGAGAATTAGGTACCTTATGTAATGGATTCTGTCTCACAAATACTCTGATCTAGGTTAATGTGTGCTGTTTATATAGTATCTGAGTCAGTTCAGCTTTGTTTTCTAGGACATCAGACAGTGGTCCGTGACCCCACCTCCAAGGGTGACTACAAAATTGGTCATTGGAACCAATTTTTGAACAATTGAAAGGTCCTGTCACTGAAAACCACTGTTAGAAAATTTAAAGAAAAAAAGCATCAGAAAAAAAATTTTCTATTTCTCCTTCCTTGAGAGGTCCTTGTGTTCTTATGAGATTCCCCTGTGTGTGAATGTGTGTGCCTCTTTGTCTGTCTGTATTTATTGTGCTATTTCCATGGCTCTCATTTCTTTTTGTTTGTTTGTTTTGTCCTATTCTGGTTTGTTAGTTTGCTGGGTAGAACTCTATTTTTTTTCTAAAGAGAGAGAGAGAGAAAGTTGTGAATTTGGATGGATGGGGACTTGGGGCGACTCTGGAACGGGAAATCATAATCACAAATTATTATATAAAATATCTATTATCAATAAGAAAAAATAAATAAACACGATATCCTTTTTGATTTATTAAATATGACTGAGTGCTCAGTTTCTACAGATAAATTATAGAACTTAGGAAATAGCATTAGAATTTAAGTTAAACATTCAGTCCTCAAAGCATACAAATAATTTTTCATGGTGAAATTGAATACACTATTAAAATACTGTTATAAAAATCTATAATCCAAAGGTACATTGCACATATTGAAAATACTGCTATCTATATTATTTGCATGTTTAATTGCTGAAGGGCACTTTTAAACACTCATTTACAAATACATGTTCCTTTTCAAGATAGTTGTTTTCTGTTTACTAGAAATGAACAAATATTGGAAAATCATTTTGGAAATATTACTTTGCTTTATTTTGTTGGCTATAGTAATATCAATATGAAAACTTTTGCTCCTTTTTCAATAAATCTATGTTTTGTTTTCTGATTTATCAATAGATTTTGTTCTATTTGTTCTCCCTGTATACTAATAGAGTAACACCATACCACTCTGAGGAAAAAGAGACCATAGCACTACATGCTTTTCTCACAGATAAGTACATTTTATTGAGACCTCACCTATGATTTCAACATATCATCTCCAAAATTTGGGAGATGAAATTTAATTCAATGTAATATTAATAAGTAGTAGCTGAGTTATGGAGGCTCTTTTCTCACAATTGAGATTAAGGTTTTCCTCGGAAACTTCACATAGTGCTATCTCTATAGTTGTTTATATTTTGCCATGAAAGCAGCCTTCCTCCTCAGTGACAGACATCTCCATGGGACCACCTGTGAAACCAAAAGCAACCCTGGCTAAACAATGCAACTTGCACACATTGAACTTGAACTTCTAAGCTTACAGACCTATGGGAAAACAAAACCTGTCCTTCATAAATGACCCAGTCAGTGGCATTCTCTTACAGAAGCACAAATGCACCAAGAGATGTCATTCGAGCCCTGTGAAATAATAGTTAGTAGACGTCAAAAAAATATCTACTAGAACTATGAGAATTTTGATTTGATGGCAGAATCCATTTGGAGACTGTTTGAAGCATATAGCAAACATGTTTTAGTATTATAGTTGTTTGCCTCCAGAAGCAACTCTGGTACTCAGGGGCACAACACTGCCTGAACAAAATGACGACTGTTCCGCTGAGAGGGTTTTTTGCCTGGTTTATTTCATATCAAAATTAGAAATGAAGTGACAAATTATACCATAATTTCCCTCAACTCCCCCACCCTGGTTAATTCCAAATCTTTAACTTAGTTTAAAGGCAAATTTTGAGCATTTTAAAATGAA
>PVIU01032901.1:0-13034 GCA_004026605.1 Ondatra zibethicus | reverse complement strand
GGTGGGCCTTGGACTTCCAACAGGGCAGGGCACCATGCCCTCTTTCAAGGAAGAAGGGGGAGGGAGGAGGGGTGGGGGGTAGTGGGAGGGGACCGGGAGAAGGGGAAGAAAGGAAAAAAAATTTTTTTTATCTTTAATTATGTTCTTGAATGGAAAAAATAAAACAAAACAACGTATGGAAAAAAAAAAACCTATGAAACAGATGCCATCAAAATACTAGTCCTGGTTGTAATTGTATATTTAGAAATACATGTAAATATTTGTGTTAGACAACAGTTAAAGACATAGAGATAATGTTGGATGAGAGGAAAGGGAAGTGGGAAATGATATAATTATATTTTAATCTCAAAAAATAAAAATATGTTTTAATGCTAGTCCTGGGCTAGGGATATAGTTCAATTGGTAGAGTCCTTGTATAGCATGAGGGAAACCCTGGGTTTGATCTACATAATACACCAGGTGTGGTGATGCATGTCTGTAATCCCAATACTTCACAGGAATAAACAGGAGGATCGGAAGTTTGGGGTCATTTTTGACTGCATAGAAAATTGGAGACCAGCCTTATCCTTTAAAAAAGTTAATAAATAATAAAAAATTAAATGTGGAAAAAAAAGGAAAAATAAATAAAGAAAAATAAATAAATAAATAAATAAGTTAATAATAATCCTGATCTTTCACTGGAGGTAAATGTAGCCAGTTATTGTACATAATGTATCTGTAATAGACAGAATGTTTATGGTTCATCTTGATTGAACTAAATGATGTGGAGGTGTATGTGAAGGAATTTCCAGAGGTGGCTAAGTATTGAGGGCTCTGAATAACAGTGAAGCAAAGCTGTGGTGGAGTCAGAATGTGGTGGCATTATGGAGAAGTAGTGAACACAGGAAGAGGGCCAGATGAAAGAAGTAGGTCACTGTGGGTATGCATTTGGCATTATATCCGACCCTCAACTCTCTATTCCCTTTATCTCTGCTTCCCATCTGTCAAGAAATAAATAGCCTCTTCCACACACTCCCACTGCTATGATGTTTGACTAAGCACATGAGGTCAAACGAAAATAAATCTTTGCTCCCTTGTTTCTTTGAGGTATCTTGTCACAGTGGTGCAAGCACATCTAACAAACCCAGCTTTACTGGCCACATGACACCTTACTGTAGGCAGAAATTTCTGTCCCACCAAACAGCTCCCAAATAACCACACAGAGATTATTATTAATCATAAATGCTGGGCCAGTAGCTTAGGCTTGCTGCTAACTAGCTCTTACAACTTAAATTAACCCATTTATCTTAACGTACATGCTGCTAAGTGGCTGACAGCTTGTTACCTCATCTTCTACACATTCTACCCCCTCTGTGTCTGACTGGTGACTCTGCCCTTCTTCTTCCCAGCATTCTTTCAGTCTGTCTCTTTCTGCCTAGCTATTGGCCAGTTAGGTCTTTATTAAACCAATGAAAGCAACACATTTTCATAAAGTGTACAAAAAGAGTATTACACAATATTTCCCCCTTTTGTCTAATTAAAAAGGAAGGTTTTAACTTTAACATAGTAAAACTATATACAACAAAAATAGTTATCAAGCAAGAATTACAGTTACAATATCCAGTCCATTTGCATCTGGCAAATTTTGAGAAAATATTATCTATCTTATCTTTGTGAATTAAAGTTTTATATCTAATTTAACTTTAATAATAACTAAAGAAAACTATATGTTTAACTATTTAGT
Source organism: Ondatra zibethicus (assembly GCA_004026605.1). Classification (NCBI taxonomy): domain Eukaryota; kingdom Metazoa; phylum Chordata; class Mammalia; order Rodentia; family Cricetidae; genus Ondatra; species Ondatra zibethicus. The sequence goes on along the minus strand of PVIU01032901.1, from coordinate 11,311 downwards.
CTTTAACTCCATCAAAGACCCCATAAGGATGCAATATTACCTAACGACAGGAACATCTGGCTTCCTGGACAGTCACCCAAAATTCCTCTGCAACATTGGGGCATCTGTCTTTGGCCTACAGACCTAGAATATCTGACAGAATTTTCTGTGAAGCAGTAGGGTTTTTCCTTTTGATTTTTTATTATAAATGTTTAAAGATTATATTAAGCTATACATTTATCTCTGCTCTCCACCCTTCCTCTGCCCTCCCCTTCAACCCTCTCCCATAGTCCCCATGCTCCCAATTTACTCAGGAGATCTTGTCTTTTTCTACTTCCCATGTACATTAGATCCATATATGTCTCTCTTGGGGTCCTCTTGGTAATCTAGGTTCTTGGCGATTGTGAATTGTAGGCTGCTTTTTTTTTTTGCTTTATGTCTAAAAGCCACTAATGAGTGAGTGCATATGATATTTGTCTTTCTGGGTCTGGGTTGCCTCACCCAATATGATGTTTTCTAGATCCATCCATTTGCCCACAAATTTCAAGATGTCATTATTGTTTTCTGCTGTGTAGTACTCCATTGTGTAAATGTACCACATTTTCCTTATCCATTCTTTGGTCGAGGGGCAGTTAGGTTGTTTCCAGGTTCTGGCTATGACAAACAATGCTACTATGAACATAGTTAAGCACATGTCCTTGTGGTACAATTGAGCATCCTTTGGGTATATACCCAAAAGTGGTGTGTCTGGGTCTAGAGAAATGTTGTTTTGTAATTGTCTGAGAAATCACCATACTGACATCCAAAGGGGCTGTATCAGTTCATCACCATTTGTTGAATATGCTTTCTTTTTCCATTTTATATTTTTTGCTTCTTTGTCAAAAATCAGGTGTTTGTAGGAGTGTTTCCTTTATCCAACATCCTCTCCAGCATAAGTTGTCATCAATGTTTTTGATCTTGACCAATCTTACAGATGTAAGATGGAATCTCAGAGTTGTTTTGATTTGCATTTCTCTGATGACTAAGGATGTTGAACATTTCCTTAAGTGTCTTTCAGCCATTTTAGATTCCTCTGTTGAAAGTTCTCTGTTTAGGTTTGTACCCCATTTTTTATTGAATTTTTTGTTCTTTTGATGACCAGTTTCTTGAGGTCTTGTTATATTTTGGAGATCAGTCCTCTGTCTGATGTGGGGTTGGTGAAGATCTTTTCCCATTCTGTAGGCAACTGTTTTGTCTTGCTGACTGAACAAGAAGCTTTTCAGTTTCAGGAGGTCCCATTTATTAATTGTTTCTCTCAGTGTCTGTGCTGCTGGGGTTCTATTTAGGAAGTGGTCTCCTGTGCCAATGTGTTCAAGTGTACTTCCCACTTTCTCTTCTACGAGGTTCAGTGTGGCTGGCTTTATGTTGAGGTCTTTGATTCATTTGGACTTGAGTTTTGTGAATGGCGATAGATATGGATCTATTTTCATTCTTCTACATGTTGATATCCAGTTATGCCAGCACCATTTGTTGAATATGCTTTCTTTTTCCATTGTATATCTTTTGCTTCTTTGTCAAAAATCAGGTGTTTGTAGGTGTCTGGATTGATACCTGGGCCTTCGATTTTGTTCCATTGGTCCTCCTGTCTATTTTTATGCCAATACCAGGCTATTTTCAGTACTGTAGTTCTGTAGTAGAGTTTTAAGTCAGGGATTGTGATGCCTCCAGAAGTTCCTTTTTTGTACAGAATTGTTTTGTCTTTCCTGGGTTTCCCATATGAAGTTGAGTATTGTTCTTTTGAGGTTAGTGAAAATTTTTGCTGGGATTTTGATGGGAATTGCATTGAATCTGTAGATTGCTTTTGGTAAGATTGCCATTTTTACTTTTTTAATTCTACCTAACCAAGATCATAGGTGATCTTTCCATTTTCTGGTGTATTCTTTAATTTCTTTCTTCAGAGATTTAGCCAGGTGGTGCATGCCTTTAATCCCAGCACTCAGGAGGAAAAGGCAGGCATACCTCTGGTGCCGGGATAATTGTCTGTATTCTGTCAATCATGATTTAAATAAACGCTGATTGACCATTAGCCAGGATGTATAGGTGAGACAACCAGACAGGAAGTAAAGGCGGAGCAAGGAGAATAGGAGAATTCTGGGAAGCAGGAAGCTCTCTCGGGACTCCTTCCAGACCACCAAAGAAGCAGGATGTGACCTGCCCCGCTGAGAAAGGTACTGAGCCATGTGGCTAACATAGATAAGGATAATGGGTTAATATAACTTATAAGAGCTAATACAAAGCCTGAGCTAATGGGCCAATCAGTTTATAACCTAATGTAGACTCTCTGTGTGATTCTTTGGGACTTAACAACTTTGGGAACCAGGCAGGACAGAAACCCCAATGAGCAGGCCCCTCATGCTACAGACCTCTGTGAGTTTGAGGTCAACCTGGTCTACAAGATTTAGTTCCAGGACAGGCTCCAAAACTACAGAGAAATGCTATCTCAAAAAGAAAGAAAGAAAGAAAGAAAGAAAGAAAGAAAGAAAGAAAGAAAGAAAGAAAGAAAGAAAGAAAGAAGGAAAGAAAGAAGGAAGGAAAGGATATAAAGTTTTTGCCATACAGGTCTTGTACTTGTTTCGTTAGAGTTACTCCAAGATATTTTGTGTTATTTGTGGCTATTGTGAAAAGTGATGTTTCTCTGATTTCTTTCTCAGCCCATTTACCATTTGTGTAAAGGAGGGCTACTGATTTTTTTTTAGTTAATCTTGTATCCTGTTACATTACTGAAGATGTTTATGAGTTGCAGAAATTCCTTGGTAGAATTTTTGGGATCTGTCATATCATCAGCAAATCGTGACGGTTTGACTTCTTCTTTTCTGATTTGTATCCCCTTGATCTCCTTTTGGTGTCTTATTGCTCTAGCTAGAACCTCAAGTACTGTATTGAATAGATGTGGAGAGAGTGGAAAGCCTTGTCTTGTTCCTGATTTCAGTGAGATTGCTTCGAATTTCTCTCCATTTAGTTTGATGTCAGCTGTTGGCTTGCTGCATATTGCCTTTATTATGTTTAGTTATGTTCCTTGTATCCCTGCTCTCTCCAAGACCTTTATCATGAAGGGATGTTGCATTTTGTGGAAGGCTTTTTCAGCATCTAATGAGATGATCATGTGGTTTTTATTTTTCAGTTAATTTATATGGTGGATTATGTTGACAGATTTTCATATGTTGAACCATCCCTTCATCTGGGATGAAGTCGATTTGATCATGGTGGATGATTTTTCTGATGTGTTCTTGGATTCTGTTTTCCTGTATTTTATTGAGCATTTTTGCGTCAATGTTCATGAGTGAGACTGATCTGTAATTCTCTTTCTTGGTAATGTCTTTGTTTAGTTTGGATATCAGGGTGATTGCAACCTCATTAAAAGAGTTTGGCAATGTTCTTTTTGTTTCTGTTGTATGGAACAATTTGAGGAGTACTGGTATTAGTTAATCTTTGAAAATCTTGTAGAATTCTGTGCTAAAATCATTTGGCCCTGGGTTTTTTTTCATTTTTGATTGAGAAATGTTTGATGACTGTTTCTATTTCTTTAGCAATTATGGGTCTATTTAATTTGCTTGTCTGGTCTTTATTTAATTTTTGTAAGTGATATTTATCACTTAAAATTGTTCATTACCTTGAGGTTTTCCAATTCTGTGGAGTACAGGTTTTCAAAATATGACATAATGATTCTCTGGATTTCCTCCGTGTCTGTTGTTATGTTCCCCTTTTCATTTCTGATTTTGTTAATTTGGATATATTTTTCTCTGGTTTTTTTTTTTTTTTGTTAGTTTGGATAAAGGTTTGTCTATTTTGTTGATTTTCTTGAAGAATCAACTCTTTGTCTCATTGATTCTATGCATTGCTTCATTTCTTTCTATTTTGTTGATTTCAGCTCTCAATTTGATTATTTCCTGCCATCTAGTCCTTCTGGTGAGTTTGCTTCTTTTTGTTCTACAATTTCAGGTGTTCTGTTAACTCACTAGTGTGGCATTTTCTTTATGTAGGCATTTAGTGCTATGAATTTTCCTCTTAACACTGCTTTCATTGTGTCCCATAAATTTGGGTATGTTGTGTGGTCATTTTCATTAAATTTTAGGAAGTCTTTAGTTTCTTCCTTTATTTCTTCTTTCACCCATTGATGATTCAAGTGAGCATTGTTTACTTTCCACGTGTTTGTGGGCTTTCTGAAATTAGTGTTGCTGTTGAATTCTAATTTTAAGCCATGGTGATATGATAAAATATATGGAGTTATTCCAATTTTTTTATCTGTTGAGGTTTGTTTTGTTACTGAGTATGTGGTGAATTTTTGAGAAGGTTCCATGAGGTGCTGAGAAGAAGGTATATTGTTTTATATTTGGATGGAATGTTCTATAGATGTCTGTTAAGTCCATTTGATTCATAACATCTGTTAGTTCCCTTATTTCTCTGTTAATTTTCTGTCTGACAGACCTGTCCAGTGAGAGTGGAGTGTTGAAGTCTCCCATTATTAGTGTGTTGGGATTAATGTGTGATTTAAGCTTTAGTAGTGTTGCTTTTACATATGAGGGTTCCCTTGTATTTAGGGCAGAGATGTTCAGTATTTGATGGATTTTTCCTGTGACTAATATGAAATGTTCTTTGTCTCTTTTGATTGATTTTAGTTTGAAGTCTATTTTGTTAGATATTAGGATAGCTACACCAGCTTGTTTCTTAGGTCCATTTGATTGGAAAATTCTTTTCCAACCCTTTACTCTGAGGCAATATCAGTCTTTGAGGTTGAGCTATGTTTCTTGTATGCATCAGAAGGATGGATTCTGTTTTCATAATCAGTTTGTTAGCCTTTGCCTTTTTATAGTGAGTTGAGTCCATTTATATTAAGGGATATTAATGACCAGTGATTGCTTGTTCCTGTAATTTTAGTTATCATTGTTAGTGATGTTATTTTGTGTGATTTTCCCTTCTTTGGGATTTTCTGCTGTTAGATCATCTATTGTCTGTTTTTGGGGGGATGTAGCTAACTTCCTTGAGTTGGAGTTTTCCTTCTAGTATTTTGTGTAGGACTGGGTTTGTGGCTAGGTAATGGTTAAATCTGGTTCTGTCATGGAATATCTTATTTTGTCTGTCTATGGTGATTGAAAGTTTTGCTGGGTATAGTAGTCTGGGCTGGCATTCGTGATCTCTTAATGTCTGCATAACACTTGACCAGGACCTTCTGGCTTTCATTGTTTCCATTGAGAAGTCAGGTGTAACTCTGATAGGTCTGCCTGTATATGTTACTTGGTCTTTTTCCTTTACAGTTCTTAATATCCTTTCTTCATTCTGTATGTTTAGTGTTTTGATTATTATGAGGCAAGAGGACTTTTTTTTTTGGTCCAGTCTATTTGGTGTTCTGTAAGCTTCTTGCATCTTCATATGAATATCTTTCTTTAGGTTGGGAAAGTTTTCTTCTATGATTTTGTTGAATATATTTTCTGTGCTTTTGAGCAGTACTTCTCCTTCTTTATTCCTATTATTCTTAGGATTGGTCTTTTCAAGATTTATCCATATTTCCTGGGTATTTTGTGTTAAGTTTTTGTTAGATTTAATGTTTTCTTAGACTAATGAGTCTAATTCCTCTGTTATATTTCAACACTTGAGATTCTCTTTTCTATCTCTTGAATTCTGCTGTTTATGCTTGCATTTGTGGTTCCTGATCATTTCCTCATAATTTCCATTTCTAAAATTCCCTCTGTTTGTGTTTTCTTTATTGTCTCTGTTATGGTTTTCAAGTCTTGAATCATTTCTTTCATCTGTTTGATTACTTTTTCTTGGTTTTCATTAGGGATTTGATGATTTCTTCCAATTTTTTGTCTTTTTCTCCATTTCTTTGAGGGAATTTTTCATTTCCTCTTTAAGGGCCTCAAACATTCTCCTAAAGTTATTTTTAGGTCATTTTCTTCTGCTTCATCTATATTTGGGTTTTCAAGTCTTGCTGTTGTAGGGCCACTAGTTTTTGTTGGTGTTGTATTGCTCTTTGTGGTATTGAGTGTGTTCTTACCTTGTCTACCCATCTTTTCCTCTGATTGGTATAGTTGGGGCTGTGTCTCTGGTGATCAGTCTTCTAGGTGCCAGTAGATCCAAGGCTCAGATGGTTGTTCCTCATGGTGCAGTGAGGGCCACAGTCACAGTCACCCCAGAGATCACTCGGTGTTCCTAGAGGTCACTCAGCACTCCCCAGGGTTGCTCTGCAATCCCAGGGGTCATTTGGACCTGCTCCCATGGAGGTTGCTTGCTTGGGGCTGCTCCTGCTGAGGTTGCTGCCTTGGGCTTGCTCCAGCAGAGATCGCTGGCTCATGTCTTCTCCAATGGAGGTTGCTGACTTGGACCTGCTCCCACAGAGGTCTCTGGCTCAGGCCTGCTCCCTCAGCAGTGGCTCCATTTGTACCTGCTTCTATGGAGGTTGTCGCCTCAGATCTTCTCTGGCTGAGGTCGCTGGCTCAGGCCTGTTCCCACAGATGTCCCTGGCTTGGGCTTGCTCCCACAAAGGTCCCTGGCTTGGGCCCAGTCCCACAGAAGTCTCTGGCTCAGGCCTGCTCCCTCAAAGGTCCCTGATTCATGCCCAGTCCCGCAGAGGTCTCTGGCTCAGGCCTGCTTCCTCAGAGCTTACTCCCTTATTGTAAAAGGCTTTATAAGTCCATTTGGACTGAATAATCAAACTGTAATATAATCTCTATCTATGCCATATATAAGGATTGCATATAATAATAAGTCATGAAGACTCTGTAGCCAGCAAGATTTATCATATTTTATCTCATCTCAGCACTGTTCCCAAGTCAAAGGATCAGCTCACATGTTACCTGATCTGTAGGCTTTTTCAGCTTCCTCCCTATGTCTGTAGCCAAGTTACTCAGAAGATCTATCCTGGTCAAATCTGATCTTTATTAATCTGAAAGGAATCTATAACCTTTTGTTTCTTGTGTAAATACAAATATAACCTCTCTCCCAATGCAATACATTTTTACTTACATTTTGAACTTAAGACATTTTTTAAATATATAGGTTGGTTTAATTTAGCAGTTTCCATAATCAAATGTCTCTCAGCAACTTTTGTTTGTTCATCAGCAATCAAAAAAATTTAACACACAATGACATACAGGATCCAGACTCCCTTTGTATTTTCCATTTTTATATGGCTTTTTTCCTTTATATTACTTTACTCTTTCTTTAAAGATTTTCCTTTATTATTTTTAAGCTATTTTTTCTATGACTGTCTTACCCTTTTTCTTTTCTTTCTTAAGCCTACACACATTGTTAAACACTGTAATTATTTAGAGGGTTTTTTTCCATCCGAATCTGCTTTACTGTGTATCTGTAACCTTTTCTGTCTGTATGAGCAAAACCTTAAGCCCGCCGAGCAACTTAGCTCATGAGACTGTGGCGCCTCAAGCACGTGGGCTGCAGCTGGGAGCTGTGTCTTCATACTGCAGCCGGCATGAGGGACACAAAACTAGGAAGCCACATTTAGCTCTGTCTTTGTGTGTAGAAGCTTTTTAAGCTTTTTCAGGTCTTATGTGGATATATGTGGCCAGACACTGGGCACCACATGTGGTTGGAAGTTCTGTCAGCTCCCAAATAACCACCCAGAGACTTATTATTAATTATAAGTCTTATAATTATTAATTAGAAGTCAGCCAATGACTTCTCAAAGTCCAGTCGAAGAGAGGGAGGAGTGAGAATAAGAGCAAAGAAGTCACTACCATGATGGGGACACCCACAGAAACAGCTGACCTGAGCTAGTGGGGGCCCACCAACTCTGGCCTGACAGCGGGGATCCAGCATAGGACCGAAGTAGGCCCTCTGAATGTGGTGACTGTTGTACGGCTGGGGCAGCCTGCAGGCTCACACATGGGTTGCACTTCCACCAGCCACAGCCCGACGTGTACACTGCCTTTGGTTCCACCAATCACAAGCCTTGCAGAAGCATGGATCATGTGTCTCAAATAGGTAGAGCTTTCTTTCTGATAATAACCATGTTTTTCAAGACACCAGGGAATATGTTCTTCTTCCTCCCTGACCTTGAGAGCTGTTATCTACAGGTCCTTGGGAGCTGCAGGTGAAGTCTCCTGGAGGTCATAGCTGAAATGCAGTTTTCCAGCAGTGGTGCAGCCTGTAGCCATGGTAGCTAGAACAAGGCCTCCTGTGGCTTCAGCAGCAGCCATGCTTGCAGTATTCTTTGCAGCTCAAATATGGCTTCCTCGAGACTCTGAAGTATTCAAAGCAGCAGGAATCCCATGATGATAATCCTACAGGTCTCTAAAAGATATAAGATTACTAGATATAGAAAACAGCCGACCATAGTACATCAAAAGGTCAAATCAGCCTGGCCCCCAACAGCTCATTCTGCATGAAGAAAACGTAAACATTACAGTATTCCCAATAAAGACCTTTCATTACACTTACACTAACATCCTTCACATCGCTTAACAAATAATCCTAAGGAGAGCTGGACCCTCCTGTCTGTCTCGCCTCCACCCAGCCACCAAAGCAGCACTAAGGCACACTTCAGCATCTTACAGAGCTACTGGAGAGTTGGGATAGCAATCATACCCTTTCTCTGACCCCCAAGATATGCTCACACCTACAAACAAATGCGTGCACACACATGCACTGACAGACACACACAGTTGTGCACACCTTAGACCTGTCTGGCCCATCCAGGGACAGATCTGCCCCAGTCACTGGAATAAAGGAGCCACCTATGGGGGTGACTAAAGGGGGACTGGATCCCGGTGGCGCTGTGGCCCAGGAGATGGAGTGAAGGTGGGAGCAGGGCACAGGCACTAAATGCACCTTGCTGATGGGGCCACTGTGGGCACTGTTGGGGCAGAAAGGAAGTGATCACCCTGTGGACAGGAACAGGTGGGGCAAGGATGATTCTTGGCGGCCAGAAGAGAGTCACAGTGGAGTCTGCCCGAGAAATAAGACAGGGTTCCTAGTGGGGCTTAAGGCTTTAGAAGTTATAATTGCCTCCTCTCCTTCAGGGGGTCACCCACTGACACCAAAAATAGAACTCTTGAGGTACCCAGAACCAGCAGCCCAGCCTATTCTCGGTGTCAGGTAAGAATCAGGTCCAGGCATGCTGGGAACAAAGGTTCTTGGCCCTCATGCTCCCAGGGAAGAAAAGACTTTCCCACTATTCAGGACACACCACAGACAGCAGCACCTGATCCAGCTGAAACAGAGGCTCCTCACTCCTATATTTTCCCTCAGAACCATGATTCTTTCCAGGAAGCTCTGAATTTACCCCTCAGACTCCCACCCATGTCTATTAGAAGGCTTAGGGCCAGACCCATAACCTCAGACAGACATCTGAAAAAGACAAGGTCAGGCAAGGCCCCAGTTCACTCAGATCTCACCCCAGTCCCCCAAAGATCCTAACTGCATCTGACCGTACTGGGTCAGCTCCCAGCCTCTCTGGCCCTGCCATTGTCAAGTAGCTCTCTGATATCTTTCAAACATGACTGAACACCCTGTAGAAGCCAGGCTTGTCAAACCCTAAGTCCGTTGGTACGTTGCACCGGGGCCATTGATCCTGGGCATCCAAGGTCTAAGGAACAGAGCTCTGATCTCCTTCCCCAAATCTCTGTTTCTCTCGCAAACCTCAACACTCATAAGCTAAGTTGGTGGCTCCTATAGCTTGGCCATGTGTTTTCATGGAACTCCTAGGAACCATGGGCATGCAGAGATACCAAAGTGTAGAGGGAAGGTCTGTACCCAGAAGATGAGCTTGCTCTGCACAGATCAGTAAAGCACCAACTACAGCCAAAACAGACATTGCTAGTACCCCTAGGGAAGCTGCTGAGCCGAAGCCCAGCTTTCCACACGGTCTTTCCTCTCTTCCCGCCCCACAACGCAGACATAGGCCTGGAAGAGACACTGCTTCTGCACAGCTCCATGAACCCTGGTCACAGCACAGACGTCCTCTAGCCTTCCTGATTCTTTGCCATAGAAGCAGGTAGAGGAAGTGAGCATACACATGCTTTCTTCTCTTGGTCCCTATACCATAGCATGTGAATGCCACCTAATGAGAAATAGTATAATTTGGCTTCAATAACTGCTCCTCATATGTATTTGGAAATTATTTTTAGTTTTAGATTTTATTTGAATTTTAGTAGAATTCTTAGTAACTGTGGTAGAATTTCTGATAATGGTTTTCTTTGATTTAGGAGTTCATTTGTCTGTTGTATTAGCCTGGAATGAATAAATATTTTTTAACAGTGAAAAAAAAAAAAAAAAAAGAAGCAGGTAGAGGACCCCAGCTGAAGGACAGTCACTTGTGAGTGAGCGCCAGGGAAGGCCACTCTCGTTAGCATGTCAGCTCCAGAGCTGAGGCAGGAACCAGGGTGTCACTGTCAGAGGTCCTGTGGGTCAGGCTGTTCCTTTTTGTGCCTCATTCATCACTCGCAAAGTGGCTACCACTCTCCCCTTGAAGTCCTGCCAAAGGAACAGAAAGGGTAATGGCCAGAGCCCAGCCCCTTCTCAGAGCAGTGGCGCTCCAAGGAGGCAGGCACGGTGACTGCAAGTACATGCAAGGCACCAAGGTAAGAGCTGCGCAGAGGAGCTCTGGGACCAGACAGCAGAGAGGAGCATGCAGGTGTGTCTCCTAGAAAGAGGCCTCACCTGAGACCCCACTCTCCCTTAGTCAACTTCCCAAGAACAGAATAAAAAGGGAACTTCCAGGGCTGCTGAGGTCGGGGGTTCCCACCCCACTTTTAGCTGAGGGCACTGAGGCACAGCCTCCCCTAGGCACTACCATATGGGCATGAATATAATAATGGTTACCAAAGATTCGTCTGAGAGCCTGTACAGGGGCATGGGATGGCTGCAGATGAGGACAGCCTGGCCAGCCACAGCCACCTACCAGAGGACCTCAGGTATTACAGCCCCGGGGAACCTCAGAGAAAGGGTTTGCCTAAGTAGCAGAGATAAACAGGTTACAGGGTCACGGATGGGGAAGGGGACACCTGGGCTGCCTTCCAACATAGACTGAGTCTCTTGGTCATTGAATGTTCTTTAGCTATAACTTCTCTGTGTTGGGAATACAGATATTAGAAACTGCTACAGCTATCCATAAAGACAAGGGACCATGAATCTCAACCAGACAGGGGTGAACCAAGATAAACTAAAGCTGTCAAGAGAAGCTCAAAAACCCCAAAAATAGACTGGACATGAATCTGCCTGCAAGCCACCAGGACAAGAATGTCACCCAGAGGCAGCAAATGACGGCAAGGAATTGTCCTGCAATGAGCTAACTACAAAGAGGACAGAGTCCACAGCTGGGCTGGGCTGGGCTGGGCTG
>PVIU01032900.1:0-13035 GCA_004026605.1 Ondatra zibethicus | reverse complement strand
CACACACACACACACACACAGTCACAGACCCCCCTCTCTCACACACACACAGTCACAGATCCCTCCTCACAGACACACACACACACACAAACACAGTCACAGACCCCCCCACACACACAAACACTGCATGCCTTCTGGAGAATGACAAGCAAAGGCTCCCATTCCTTACTGCTTGCTCTATTGTTTTGTAACTGCATATTTGTAAACACTGGCTTCTTGCTGAATATAAAATGGACTAGCATGGTCAGCAGTTTCAGAACTGTCTTGTGAGGGGTCAGAACTAGCTAAGGATGAAGAGCCTGGTGTTTGATTTCTTCCTGCTTAGGTGTTGATTAGATGTATGGTTTATCTCTTTAGGTAAAACATTAGCACCTCAAGAATTTACCTTGTTCTCTGTGGAGAGGCAGTGTGTCTTTAGATCACCGAATGAAGGGAATAGCTTGTTTTCTGGCCCCTATTCCACTACTTCAAATATGGAATGTGAATACATTTTACATACCATGGGCATGATTTTGTTTAAAGGAGGTACATGTCTCAAAAGGGTGACTTTAAGCCTTTAGTGTTACGACTCCACTCTGCCCTGGTCTTTTACACTGTGTTGTGGATACGTCACTGGGGATCAAAGAGGGACTCTGCAGAGAGCCATTGCACAGCATCTGATGTGTGCTCTTCTTATGTAGAGGAGTATATAGCAGGGGAGAACTCTACAATGCCAAAAGAAATATGTTTTAAAATCTTGTTTAAATATAACTATTTTTGCTCCCTAAAAATAATGTGATTCCAGCACCATATATATTTTAAAATACCAGGGAAATTTGAAGATGGAAAAAAATAATAACTTCAATATCGATTAAGTATTTTGACAGGCATCCATAGCTAAAGCCAACCACATTAAAACATGAAAAATGGAAAATTAACCCCATTATCTAGTTATTTAATCCAAATTATATCAAACATTTAGACATTTCAACACCGCAGAAACAAAATGTATCTGATTTATTACATGTAAAGCTTTGGCTGTTTTAGCAACATGTGGACCAAGCTTTTTGTCATTTTTGTTTGTTTTTCTTAAGATTCAAGACCTAGTAAAAAGCAATAAGGAATTATTTATTTCTAGTAAATTTTGAGTCCAGTCACCTAAAGTGTTGAGAGCCATTTAAAGCATAGCACCTGATCAGCATCAGATAAGTTCAAGGGGAGCCAAAATGAGCTTCGTTTTTCCATAGGAAACTGGTTCGCTCTCGTGCAAGTGTTTTCGGTATGTAGGAACTGTGGGGACTCTTAGGTTGGATGAGACCCTGGGACTCCTAGCAGGACAGTCCCACCAGGAAGGGGAATGGCTCAAATGCAACTTTTTCAGTGGGGCGTTTATTTACAGAAACAAATCTTAAGAAAATTGTTATGAGTGTGAATATAAATTTAGCTGAAAAGTCACTTAGAGGTGCAGCGATCACAGCAATATATGATAAAGCAATAACATGGATATTCTAGGCATCATTTGAGGCCATGGGAAATATTTTAATAACAAATTAGTCTGTGAAATAGTACATTTTGTTTGATTCCATTATGAATAGGTTAGTTATCACAAGAAATTTTATTTGGTCAGCTTCCAGTCTTCCAAGGTGTAAACGCTGGTCATAGACGCACTGTGATATTTCAGTTTCCTGAGAGTGAGCATGTGTTGATGTGTCATCTAAAAACTCATTTTATATTAGATATGTGCGAATGGATGAATTTATATTAGATGGGTTTAACTCATATTGGATGAGTTTAAAATTGCACGATGTTCTATGTCATAAATACTTAATATCTATTATCCCTTGTCATTTCTATATTACACATCACTCAGGAAATGGCAGAGTAAATGGTTCTTATAGGCAATCATCTATGAAGACCAGAGATCTTACTAATGTTTATGTGGTTTGCTTTTGAAGGCTTTCTGGCCTGAACTTCCTTTCTTTTGGGGGGGCACTGCGAACATTTGCCCCCATTTTCTCTTCCATATAAAACACTCACTTTCTGGCCTGCTTTTTCTAAAAGCTTTTAGCTGAGAAGAATTTCCATTGAAAAAGGGTTTGGCTCAAAGGCTTTGTAGTCACGAAGGGAAAGACCCCTTACGATTGTGTTCAACTGTTTACAGTTGTTAGTTTTCAACAAACCTGTGCTGTATTCGTGTTCTTTAAATTTGAGACAGGCAGAGACCATAAACAACCATTTTGATTTTCTAAATTAGGCACTAATTAAACATTTTATTTGGAAAATAACACTTCCTAAACCCCAAGGCTTTCAAGTAAAAATTTTAATGGGAAGTTTGGTTACACACATCTGAATTCTAACTTTAGGACATCAATGCTGATTTCCACATGAACCAATTTGGTGTATAGCCAAAATGTTTTATAGATGTATCCCAATGAGTAGATCTGTAGATCTTCATGTATAAGGCTGGCAAAGACTTGATCTTTTTTTCTTTGTTGTTTTTTTGTTTGTTTGTTTGTTTTGAGACGAGGTTTCTCTGTGTAGCTTTGGAGTCTGCTCTGGAAACTGTTCTGTAGACCAGGCTGGCTTCCAACTCACAGAAATCTGCCTGCCTCTGCCTTCCGAGTGCTGGGATTAATGGTGTGCACAACCACTGCCCGGCAAGACTTGAGCTTTTAATGACAATATAGCCAACCACCTGTAGAAACATTAATTGCTATGAATCCAGTACTTAATGAGGTTTATTATTTATTTATATTTTTGGATGTATCTATTTTGATGTTGCTTTTTCCTTTTTTTTCTTTTTTTGGGGGAGGTGGGTGGGCATAGTTCATGGAATCATACTGAGCCACCAGCACTGACATTCCTTTCTTCTTATGGCTAAAAGTCTGAGCTTCTTAGCTGGATGATAAGGCCTGGGGTGAAATTGCTGTGTGTGGACTAGAAATGCTTTGGGTGAACTTCAAATCTATCATCTGAATCATATAGCAAGCTCTATCCATCAGTACTGGCTGGTCCAGATCTTAGAGAACCTGTTTGGTAACGTAGAGTGTATTAGTTCTTATAGACACTAGAAGTCAGTGGTGTAGTCATTTTCAAAATATTTTAAGATGTCTGCTATCCTAGTGATGTATATATTTTAGAGGACTTGACTCTATCAGGCTAAACTGCAGAAACACGCTCCTTTGTGCTCTTTAACTTATTTTCATTACGTGTATATAGTGTGTGCCAGAGGACAGCGGTGTCCTGCACCATCACTCTCTGCCTAGTCCTTGGGTCTCACACAGAACCTGGAATGAGGCTGAGAGGCAGCATGCCCCAGAGATCCTCATCTCCACCCAGCACACACAACTGCACCTCCTGGCTTCTTACATTTCCGGAGATATGAGTTCAGGTCCCTCCTTTGTTGTTCTGCATGACCATCGAGAATAGAAAATACTGGACTGCATAAATAACTAAAAAGCCAAACACCTACTGCAAAAAATTTGAGGGTTAGTCCCCTGCACTACTCAAAACAAGAATAGATATAAATATGCTAAAGTCGCAGTGTGTCAAAGGAAGCATTTCTATCATGGAAAATTAATTATAAATCAATAAATCATCATTAGCTCCCTATCAACTAAAAAGTCTTGGATTATTGAAATTACTAGTTACTTAAAAATGATAATGGATAAAGTACATAGACAGCATGGCATCTTTGTATGGACTTGCCTTATAATGAGTCCAGTCAGTCACACCCAAATTCAGTTTTAACAGGACAAAAGTACCATTTAAAAAGGAGAGAAACAAAAATCCAGGCCACTTCTCCGACAGCCAGCTCAGGTGTTGGCTAATTATTTTAACAAAGCAGGATGATCGCACAGATACGTTTCAGTAATAACAACTAGATGGTCTAATTCTGTCGGTCAAATGCTGTTGCCATGTCAGAGAGCCCAGTCCCAAGGCAGTAGAGATGATGCAACACTGGGCCCATGAAATGTTAGCTGCAGTTTGCAGTCTCGAGTTTCCCACTGGAACGGCTGCATTCCAAAGGCATGTAGTAAAGTGGGGTTTCCCCCTTGACAAAAATCAAAGAATAGCAACAGGGGTGAATTTTAACTCAAGAGCTTCCTTTCTATCTTCAAAGGACCTAGCCCTAGCTTCACCGCAAGAACACATTTCTAATAATACTATTATTTAGATCCCTAGATCTTTGCTGTCCGCGTTTTCTCTAATGGACTTAGGATTGTTTAAGTAACTCCAGTGGTCCCATGTCTTGGGACTCCTGGGACTTGTCATTCAAGGCAGTGTGTCTTTAGATCACCGAATGAAGGGAATAGCTTGTTTTCTGGCTCCTATTCCACTACTTCGAATATGGAATGTGAATACATTTTACATACCATGGGCATGATTTTGTTTAAAGGAGGTACATGTCTCAAAAGGGTGACTTTAAGCCTTTAGTGTTACGACTCCACTCTGCCCTGGTCTTTTACACTGTGTTGTGTATACGCCACTGGGGATCAAAGAGGGACTCTGCAGAGAGCCCATTTCATTTAGCAAAGCAGGCATATGCCAGCCATCTGTGCATCTGCTGATAGAAAACAGCAGTTTCTCAAACTTTTGCCAGAAAAAGAGGGAGGGGCCTTACAGCTCAGAGGAGGTGAGTTACAAGGTGCCTTGCAAGCCACATCTGGCTCGATAGAGGTCTTCATGGCACACATGTAAGCTCTGCGATGTCTCCCTTCCACGGCCGTGTAAAAGCACACAAACAAATGCTTCACTGATATCCTTTCTGCTTAGTCCTGGCTTTGAATACCTTACACAAATAAAGGTATTTTAAATGTCAACGGTGAAGCAGAAACGTCTTATGTTGGTTAAACTCACCTAATCTATCTACCCCTGATAATTAAGAGGGATGTTTGGAGGAAATGAGTTTGGGGGAGCTGAGTTTTGTGGCAGTGATTCTCATTCTGTGGGGTGAGCTCCAGAGGGGGCCTCGCTGACTGCAGTAGCTCAGCTGACTCACTCAAGTGATGCAAGAGTGACATGGTCACATGCCCAGGGACCTGACGGAATGGGCAGTGTTCTCCTGTGCAGACTGAGAGCACCAAAGAAACCCACCCCTTTTCCTCCTGGGGAGGAGTGGGGCTCTCTAAGCAGGTGCTCTGTGACTTCATTCCCTGAAGGATGAGTCAGATCAGTCACTGATAAAAATTAGGATTCACTGATGCTTGGGGGTCCTTAAGGAGAAGGCTGGCTTCATGTGACCATGTAGAGCTTTACCTCATATCTGAGCAGTCATGGGCACCTAATGAAGAAGAGATGAAGGTCAAAAGATAGAGGAGGGTCTTGGTGCAAAGGAATAGAAAGTAGAAACCACTCATGTGGTTTGTCTCCCATCTGTTTTCCCTTCCTTTGAGAGACAGTATTCATTATCCTGCACATTTATGCTAGGGATGCATGGAGTACATTTTGTTTATCTATTGAATGGTTGGTGACTTCTCCATCACCTGGATTCAGCTCTTGTCTCTTAGAAGCCTTTGGTAGAATTGGCAATGATTTTCTTTTCTATCTTTCTTCTTTCTTGTCTTCCCCCACCGCCCTGATTTTGGTGTTATAGACATGCAACTATAAAAAATACTTCTATGGTACTGAAGAGGTGGCTCAGTGGTTAAGGGCAGTTGCTGCTCTTCCAGGGGACCCAGGTTTGGCTCCCAGTACCTACGTGGTTGTTCGCAAATGTACCCAACTCCAGGGGGTTTCACACCCTCTTCTGCTTTCCATGGCATGTAGTGGACATACATACATACATACAGACAGACAGACAGACAGACAGACAAAGTACTCATACACATATAAAAATAAACAAATCTTTAAAATAGCTTTTCAAGGGAATTGAACATAATAAATGAATTTAATTTCCTAATGGAAGGAGTGTGTTAATTTAAAGAAAGCAAGTGAGTTGACTTGCCTTTTCAACTACTCTGTAAATATAAAGAAAAGTAAACAGGGGCAGTAATAATCTGGCAGGTGGCCTTCCAATTTAAAGAATGGGAAATTGAACACTGTATGATGATTTATTTAATATGTGATTTATTCTTCTAATGTTTTATTTTCTTTTAAAATTTACTGCTGCTTAAAACACAGTAAAATCTCAGAATTATTGCTCTTCTTCCCCATTTTCCTCAGACAGACATGTGGATGGTTATTCTTGTGAGCTGCACATTTTATCTCTGGGATTTTATGGATGTCTTAGTCAGAGCTCTATTGCTGTGAAGACACACCATGGCCATGACAACTCTTGTCAAGGAAAGCATTTAACTGGGGCTGGTTTACCGTTTCAGAGGCTCGGTCCCTTATCCTCAAGGTGGGTGTATAGTAGCACACGGCAGACATGGCACTGGAGAGGGAGCTTCTTACCCTGACCCACAGGCAGTAGGAAGAGAGAGTGACACTGGACCTGACTTGAACATTTGAAACTCCAGAGCCCACCCACAGTGGCACACTTCCTACAATGAGGCCACACCTACTCCAACAAGGCCACACCTCCTAATCCTCTCAAGTAGCACCACTCTCTAATGACCAAGCATTTAAATACATGAGCCCATGGGGTTCATTCCTATTCAAACCACTGCAATCTGATGAATCTTAGGAATAGTCAGGCAGCATTTGAAACCCAGCCCCCAGAGTAAAATCTCACGTGAGCAGCTGTGTGGTATGGCCTGAGACAAAACAATTTACAGGACTTATGCTAACAGTGTGAGAAAAGATAGGCTACCATCTCTGCGTCTTGACCAGTACTTAGAACATGCTTTGGGAGAAATACATGATCAAGAAGCCTTAAGAAAATGAGCACCTAATTAGAAAGACCGAAGTATAAACAGCTTACATTGATGATACACAGAATGTGGTGCTGTGGGACAATGCTCTTGTATGCTGCAAAGATTTGTCACACATATTAGTTTAATAAAATTCTGATTGGCCAGTAGCCAGGCAGGAAGTATAGGTGGGGCCACTAGAGTAAGAGAATTCTGAGAAGAGGAAAGGCAGAGACACAGTCAGCAGTCGGATGCAGAGGAAGCAAGATGAGAATGCCTCACTGAGAAAAGGTACCAAGCCATGTGGCTAAACATAGACAGGAATTATGGGTTAATTTAAGTTGTGAGAGCTAGTTGATAATAAACCTGAGCTAATGGGCCAAACAGCTTATAGTTATTATAAGCCTCTGTGTGTTTCTTTGGGACTGAATGGCTGTGGGACCAGGCAGGACAGAAACCTCAGTCTACAATGTGGAGCACAATGTTGCCGAAGTTCTGAGGTATTCCCAAGGAATTGAGGGCCGAGTAAAGCTACAGCTGACTACTGAATTAATTGAGCAAAACCAGGACAAACAGAACATCTTGGGATGAGACATAGACCAGAAATATGGTCGTCTGGTCTCTGGTACTTTGGATGGCTAAAGTGTGTAGTACAATATAGAAATGGAGCAGGGATTGATCCTAGATGACTTTCTCCACCAAGTAGCAGTCACTGAAGAAGCATAGAGTACTGGACAGCCTCACACTATCTCAGTAGTAGGTTGAGAAGAGCCTGGCTGCAAAGACATCTGGGAGCACAGGAGAAGATCGTGGATAAAGAGAAGGGAAAATAGATTGGAGAAAAATTTAGGCAATAAAAATCTGGAAGTTGTGGTGCTAAGAACAGGGAGTTGCTTGTCTTCTGCTCTGCCTCACTCAGTGGCCCTTCAGCCTTTCTGTCACACACACACACACACACACACACACATACACACACACACTCTAACACCCCACTCCTAAGTACTTGCCTTCCCCACCTCTGGACTTTCTACATGAAATTCCTTTTGCTCATAATGTACTCACTTCAGAATTCTGCATGGTCCTCTTGTTACTACCCCTCTTCTGCCTCTGATCAATAGAACCTCCTTGAAGAGACTTTCCTACAACAGCCAGCACACCTTTTCCTACTGAGTACTCTTTTCATCTTACAATGATTGTGGCACTTGGGTATGTTTTAATCACCTGGCTCTTTGTTCTATGTACGTTCATGAAAGCAAGAACTCTGTTGTGTTTACTGTGTATCTCCTGATGTCGGAACATCCTGCTCCTAGCTCACAGTTGATAATTCTATGTTGGATGAATAAAGGAGGTGTGTCTAATTATTACTGTCCTTGTACAGATAAGGCAACTGAGACACAGAAGAGCAAAGATCACACCACTAGTAAACAGCAGAGTCAGGATTAAAGCCCAGGCGGTTAGAGTCCAGATCTCTTAGGAAAGTACTTAAACTTGGTACTTTAGTATAAGTATTAACCAGAGCTGTAACCACACTGTAACTACAGAGCTTTGGGAACATAGAGGGGGAAGCAGCTAGGCTGGGCTGGGGAAACAGGGCATGGTTTGTCCAAGAGAGATCTGTGGCAATGGGGAGGATGTTCATGATTAGTGATGTCCACTAATCAGTCAGGGAAGAGGAAGACTTAGGAAGAAGGGCTGGCAATAGGGAGAGTCAAGGGAGTTGCAACAGTACATTTTGGGAGAGAAGTTCATTTTGGCCTGAGTCTGGATCTTAGCCTATGGAAGAGAGAATTCTGGGCTTGGGAGGGACTTATGGAGGAGGACACCAAGCAGGACATTTGGTCAAGGTGAGATGGAGAAACACTGGAGCCGTAGGAGAGGTGACACAACCCATTTGTACTCCAGTGCTTGTATCTGTCAGGGGTGTGGTTTCAGTTACATCTAAATCCTACTAAATTCTCCAGTGTGAGTCTGTCTCTAAGGGAAACACCTTCAGCCCCTGAACACTAATGGTAATGTCTTTATATAGAATGTACAATCAATCTCCAGTTTTAGAAGATAAGGCAGCAGGATTCTTTCCTCCAGTAAGGTTGTACTTATTGCTAGGTTTCAGAGTATTCACTTGAGGATCCCTCTTTGCTTATTCTGTGTCAATAATAATAGTCAGTAGTGGCCTAGAATGTAGCTTAGTGGCAGAGTGTTTGCCTGGCATTCCCAAAGCGCTGGGTTCATTCCCAGCAACCAGAGAAGCAGAAACCAGTCCTTAGTTACATCCTCCGTCCCACACTCTTGTGAACCCTTTATGAATCACCTCTCACCGGATCCTTACAACACCCCCAGGGTGCTGTACTCATTGCTGCTTTTATCACTATGACACAGCACCTGAAGAAGCAACTTAGAGAAGGCTTTGTCTTGGCTCACGGGTCAGAAGACCTAGAGGGGTTTCTGGTGACAGAAGGCTTCCCCATCTTGGAACATCTAGGACAGGGGAGTAGAGTTGCAACCAGAAAAAAATACCACATTCAAAACCCCCCACTTCAGCCCACTTTTGCTGGCTAGCCCACAGTTCCAAGGGTTCTACAAGCTCTTGAAATGGGGCCTCAAGAGGGACTAGGTGATCAAACGCGGCAGCCCGTGGGGGAACTTGGACACTGAAAGCATTGCAAGTCAGCACCATTGCTCTCCTGAGCTTATGAAAAGGAAATGGAGGAATACAGAAGTCAAGTTATTTACTCAAGTGCAAACTGCTAAAAATACTTCTGCATGTAAGAAGTATAAAGATATTTTTGTGGTCCAGGGGCCTTCCTCATATCTGCTCTGATAGTTTTTGGAATGTCCACTTACTCTAAAAATCAACAATTCCAAGGACACATCAATGCTTTCTGTGTCCAAGTCCAGGAAACATAAATTTTAATTGCTGCAAGGGCCTTCCAGAAGCCACCAACTAGAGGAAAGACCCTGCCATTTCTGAGGCAATTGTAACAATGGTGATATGTCTCAGGGTCAACGTGGATAAAATGTTTCTTTGCACTTGCGGTTCCAACCAGAGAGGTCAGTAAAGGCTGGAATCCAGTTCACACTTCCCTTCTCAGTCTTTCTATTCTGACACAAAGTTACTCCTGTTCAGAGAAAACTCTTTCATGAGATTTGCATAGACGTCCAATTGGGGTGCCGTGGTTTCCACAGATGTCCTGAGGGAGGTGCTATGAAAGCATAACCCCAGAGGATTTTGCCATCCTTCAGGTAAGCTTACAAGCATTTGCATTCTAGGGAAGACATGCTAAGCAGGTAACATCTAAGTGACATCTGGAAAGATGTATAATAGGCAGGGAGTGGTCAAAGCAAGGATTGTTGAGATGGGTACTCTAGCTATACTGAAGAACCCATAGGATGGTTCATAGACATGAGAATCATTGGTGTGTTTGCAGAATGACAATTCCTATGAATGGGTAGGGCTATAGGACAGAAACTGAGGAATGTGGTTTTTAAAAGGTAAGTTTAGGAAAGGCTGTGGTAGCTATCTGCGTGCCATAGTTGCCATTTTCTTCCAGATGACAAGCGGGGAGTCATTAGAAATTGAAAAGTGTACAGTGTGGCATCTGAGTGGCAGAGGAAAGTCTGGCTGGTGATTGGGGACACTTTGGAAATTATTTGATGAGCTGTCGCAGAAGGTGAGGAGGGCCAAAATCCAGGTAGGCAGGGGAGGAAGGGACCGATTCCTGTCCTTCTCAGTCACATGGCATTCATGGAAATGAGGAGCTAGCAGATGGCTTC
Source organism: Ondatra zibethicus (assembly GCA_004026605.1). Classification (NCBI taxonomy): domain Eukaryota; kingdom Metazoa; phylum Chordata; class Mammalia; order Rodentia; family Cricetidae; genus Ondatra; species Ondatra zibethicus. The sequence goes on along the minus strand of PVIU01032900.1, from coordinate 2,491 downwards.
AGGAGCTTAGTGGAGGGCAGTGTAGTCGGAGGAGCAGAGCATTTGAGGCTCAGAGACAATTCGAAGCCATCCAGAAACTGTGGGTCTACGTCACACCGGATGGCAAAGTCTGGTAGACCCTCAAAAGTTTGAAAGTGTAGCTAAGACATGATGTGAATGGCAAATGCCAAGTTTTGAAAGCTGACCCCTTCATGCCCTTTTCTTGTCCCTTCTTCCCTCCTTTTGACCTCGGTTCAATGTTTATTAAGGTCCTACCTAGTGCCCAAGTCTATGACCAACACTAAGAAAATTGAAGTAAAGCTTCAGAGTCCAGTATGGAAACAGACATGACCCACAATAACAGCAACACACTCTAAACGTTTCTGTAATTGCAGGGTAAGCAAGGCACAGTGAAAGTCCTGGGGAGAGAGCATTGGCCTGCTAGAGGGGGAGTGAATTAAACATGGCATTCCTGATGTCCTGCAGGGTTGTATCCTGAGTTTCATAAAACCATGACATATATGTGGCACAAGGCTTGCTCCATGTCATGACTTGCATGTCCTTGAGCCTAGTGGATTCTGCCTACCGCTTGCTATGAAATTTTGAACACGGATATGACCAAGGTCACCCTTATCACTAGGTGGCAGAGCAAATCAGCTCTCTTAGGCAAGCCATCTGAAACTCCTCGTGATAAGCCTGTCTGTGGAAGCCAAAGATGAGCTTAGACAAACTTGGTGAGGAGCCTTGTTTCCAAGGACCATTTCATTCTCGGCCACGATTGGGCCACTAGGAGGATTCTGAAGCTAGGTCTAAGGGACATCTTTTACTTTCAGTGTAACCAGATGGTCCCCTGAAGACTTGTAGAACACTACAGTGTTTGGTTTTACAGTTTTATATTATCATTAGTGAACATCAATTATTAATAATTTATAATATTCATTTCTCTTTCCACTTAGAAGCTGATTAGAACTTAAGATTGCATTTATGTTGCAGTTACTTAGAGCGATGTGAAGTTATTTCTTGGGGGTTCTTTTTCACCCCGACATTATTTTGAGCCTTAGGTGCAGTGTCTTCTGTCTAACAGACCCCATTAGTATTGCACTGTGTGTTATCCATTTCAGTAGCTCATTGACGCCTTTAGTGTCTTAGAAGATAAAGCTTTCTTATCTTCTCAAATTTCTGCCACTGATAACATTATCACAATGTATTCAAGAGCTGACTAGTTGTCATTATAGACAGGATGAGTTCCTCACATATTAATGACCTATTTTTTTGGTTTAAACAGTGCTCCATTCAGAGACGGGTCAAAGGCAAGGTCATCTTTCTTGTGCATTTGATGTTTGCTTTGCCTTTTCTGGCTGTATGATGAGAAGAAGCCATCCAGCAACTGGAAGAGATTGGAGGGCTCTTCCAACTTTACGCCAAGGTGTCAGAGCGCTGTATGCTTAGGCCCTGATGGAACATGCCCAGTGGAGGGGCTGTCATGAAGTCAGCCCTTTAAAAATTTCATTGTGTCAATCACAGTTGCTTTTCATTAGGGGCCACAGTATGTCTTCGTAGTACAAACTGAATGTCTCCAGTCTCTATAGCAGTGGCTCTCAACTTGTGGATCATGACCCCCTTTGGGGGCATCCAATGACCCTTTCACAGGGCTCTCCTAAGACCATTAGAAAATACAGATGTTTCCATTATGATTCATAACAGTAGCAAAATTACAGTTATAAAGTAGCAACAAAATAATTTTATGGTGGGGGATCAGCACAACACAAAGAACTGTGTCAAAGGGCCTCAACCTTAGGAAGGTTGAGGACCACTGATTTAGAGAATCCCATTGCATTTCAGTCTCAAGTTGTTTCATCTCTTCTACTTCCTCCCCAGCAATGATCTGCTAGCTCTGAGTTGTTACCATGCTCCACAAAGCCTTAGCCTGGATGGAGATGTTTTGACCTCTCGCCATAGTGCCAGCTTGCTTCCCAGGCTTAGACAACCTGTCTTACTCCTTAAGCGGTAATCACAGAGCAGGCCAAGATGGGGTATATTCTTCACAGGCCTTGGGGCCGCAGAGCAACTTGCCATTCTGTGGGGGAAGAAATGAGGTGCCCCCTTTCTGTGGTTTGGCATTGAGCTTTGTCTCTTGGTACCTTAGAGCCTGCTCCTACGGCTCAGGTCCCATAGATATCAAGTCCCAGCATCAGAACCATGCCTTAATATCTTCTCTCTCTTTATCTTCCAAACAACTGAATTAAAAAAAATCTACCCTCCTATGCATGCCAGAGGTTGGCATGGACATCCAGAAACACGCCTGAGCTCCAGATCCCAATCAAGGCTCTGCTAGGATGCCTGGGTGGTCCCATCTGAAGGCTCTGCTAGGATGCCTGGGTGGTCCCATCTGAAGGCTCTGCTAGGATGCCTGGGTGGTCCCATCTGAAGGCTCTGCTAGGATGCCTGGGTGTTCCCATCTAAAGGCTCTGCTAGGATGCCTGGGTGGTCCCATCTGAAGGCTCTGCTAGGA
>PVIU01032899.1:0-13040 GCA_004026605.1 Ondatra zibethicus | reverse complement strand
ATGGCTCCTAAGTCTTCAGATCCAGTCCAGACTCTCCGCAGTGGGGCCCCAGCCCCTGACAGTACAGACAGAGCTCAGACTGCTCCAGTTCCAGCTGCTGGTTCTGTCACGAGCCTTGTCCTGCAGTTGCCTTAAAGCGTTGCCGCTTCTGCAGCACAGACCCTCACACTGAGACTAGGAAATGGGAGCTTGGAGGGACACTCTTTTCCCAATGGCCTCCCTGAGCTGTGTCCTTGACACTCACAAAATTTAAAAAGATTTTCCCAATAAGCAACTCAGTAGGCCAAAGGCCTTTGATCCTTTTCCTGTTTCCTTTTGTCCTCTCAAATACTTCTCATCTCTTTGGAAACTGTACCAAAGCATCCCCCCGCCCCACACCCCAGCAGGTGTGACTCTTTCCTTGGTGTTTTCAGTTGCTTGTTTGCTTCTGCCTCCTGTGAGTTCAGAACCAGGTACCCACAGCCGTCTTGGGTCTGATGCACAGTGGTTCTGACGAGGGTGGTAGAGATGAGGGTAGGGGGTGGAGTGGGGGCAGAGTTGTATCCTGTTTGGCTGTTACCTAGCAGCAGCAATATAATCATCGGGATGCTGTAAGTAAATGCCTGGACATCAAGCCAGACTGAATCTCATGAAAGTCACTGCTCCTCTGCCTGCTGGGGACTGCACAGCCCTGTGAGGCCAGTCACTGCCAGGGAGCTTTGTGTCTGGGGTGGTGACAGTTGCTTTCTGTTTCAGGAGAAACAGAAGCCAGAGTACTTACAGGGTCTCCCTGAGAAGATGAAGCTCTACTCTGAGTTCCTGGGCAAGCGACTTTGGTTTGCAGGGGACAAGGTAAAGGGAAGAAGTTGGGAAGGAGGAGTTGCTGTTCTTCCCAGGCATCAGATTCCAGCACACTTACCCTTGGCTTCCTGCAGATCACCTATGTGGATTTCCTTGTTTATGATATCCTTGACCAGCACCGATTATTTGAGCCCAAGTGCCTGGATGCCTTCCCCAACCTGAAGGACTTCATGGCCCGCTTTGAGGTGATGCTCTGATCCTCCATCCCGTCGGATGTCCTATTTTCCTGCTCCCTTTCCAGGATGCCTTTTGTCTTAGTTAGGGTTTCTATTGCTGTGAAGAGACACCGTGACCATGGCAACTCTAATAAGGAAATCATTTCATTTGGTGGTGGCTTAAACTTTTAGAGGTTTAGTCCATTATCATCATGGCGGGGAGCATAGTTGCTGGGAGTATGGCGGCATTCAGGCAGACATAGTGTGGGAGAAGTTGCTGAGAATTCTACATCTTGATCTGACACACTGCCTCCAACAACACCACACCTACCTAAAAATGCCACACCTCCTAATAGTGTGACTCCCTTTTGGGGCCTTTTTTTTTTCAAACCACTACTTCCCACTCCCTGGCCCCCAAAGGCTGGTAGCCATATAATAATGCAAAAATGCAGTCAGTCCAACTTGAAAAGCCCCCATAAGCTATCAAACTTATTTAAAAGTCTAATTTCAAAGTCTCTTCTGAGAGTCATACAATCTCTTAACTGCAACCCCCAGTAAAATCAAAACCAGAAAGCAAATCACATACTTCCAATGTGTAATAAAGCAAGAGTGTTTGTGTAATCAGAGAGTGACAAGGGATTTCTTGCTTGGGGAGTGAGCCAAGAGAGCTGGAATGGAAGATGCAGGGAAGATGCAGAGGTCCTCCTGTTCAGACAGGGTTATAGACCGCTGCCTTTCCAGCTGTGTGAGCTGGAGGGAAGCCTTGGCCTCTGTGTGTGTCGGCCTCCCTCCTGTTGGAGGCAGAGCAGATGCCGTTCCGTGGGATTTTGTGGAGCTCCCTCTATACCTGTCCCACAACTGCGGATGGACACACAGCTGACAGCGGTGTTCGGTTTCTCCTTCACTGCTCGAAGTCGAAGCTTTCCCTTACCAGCGTTGGGCACCTGAGCAGCTCCTGCTGTGCTTGGGTTCTTAGAGTAAAAACCTGCGCACTCAGTGGGGCCACAGATCTTGAATTTCTGCCTTCTCCTCCCCTACAGGGCCTGAAGAGGATATCTGACCACATGAAAAGCAGCCGCTTTCTCTCCAAACCAATCTTTGCAAAGATGGCCTTTTGGAACTCATAGCACTACAAAGCCCAGAACCAGGGGACCTGCTGGCTCTGGCTCTGTATCCCTACCAAGTGTTGTTTTCTCCTTTCTACTCCAGATTCCTCCATTTCCTCTTACAAGCCCTTCCTTCAGTCAAGCCTCTGGATTCTTGGACCCCCATTTCTTCATCAGTCTCCTGCTCCTATTCATTTGCCCTGCCCTGCATCCAGTCATTCCTCCTTGCTGCTTGGAGGAATGTACCAGACCCCAGAATCCCCAGTAAGGCCTGAGAGAGCAGATCTTCCTGTGTGCTGGCCCTGGTCCTCAGAGTGAGCAACTGAGCCCTGTCTCATCCCCAGTAAAGTCTGAATGACATTTGTTCTGTGTCTTGCTTTGCTGGCTGTGACTCTCAGAATCAACTGTGTTGGCATTTTGGGTGGTCTCTGCTTTGTTGCCTGTAGGAGGAGCTGGGGAAAGAAATATAGGGACTCTGGGATCTTTAAAGTCCTTGAAGTTCCTGGTACATGTCCCCGCGTTTCTCAATCTGGTACTCCTGTGGAAGAAACCTTCATTTCCCATTTACTCGTCCGAGTGCAGTGCCTCAGTCGCCCATGCTTAGCTTATGTCTGCTTCAGAGAGACTCTGCTGATGGGAAGGGTTGTGTCTGCTTCAGAGACTCTCTGTGCTGATGGGAAGAGCTGAGCAGGCAGGCCCTGGCTCATCAGCTTCTGATGCGCTCATCAGCCTTCCTAAGCTGAGCACACAGCCCTCGTTTGTGTTCTCAACATTCCTGCCTATAAACATTCCCTAGTGCCTGCAACTGATGTAGGAGTCTTTCCCTCAACTCAAGCCAAAGTGAATTGAAGAGTTGCTCTCTTTCTCCCACTCTATCTCTTTTTATTGTTTTTTCAAGATGTATTTATTTTTATTTTATGTGTATGAACACGACACGGGTACCTGGTGCCCGCAGAAGGCAGAAGAGGCCATCAGACTCCTGGAGCTGGACTTAGAGATGTGCATGTGGGCGCTGGGACAGAACCGCTCAGTGAGCAGTGTACTCTTAACCTCTGGCTGTCTGGGGTTTTGATTCAGGATCAAATGTCACCTACACTGACTGAGTCCTCTCTCACTATGTGGCTGAGATGGCCCTTAATCTCATAATTCTCCTTTTTATTCTTCCTGAATACTGGGACCACAGGTGTGTACCACAATGCCAACTTTGGATTGTTCATCTTTGATATGCATGGCCAGGCTTGGCTCATGGTTGATGAATGGAAAATTTGGAATTTGAATCAATTATCTCCAGAGAAGTTGGCCTGGCCATGCAACCAGTGGGAGGGCTTAGAGTTCTGGGAAGAAACACCTTATCCAGAGATATTACAGCAACATGTCCCTGCAATGGTGCTGAAATCTGAGTCAGAGCTCTCTCAGCTCAGCAGGCTCATTAAGAGGCTGCAGCTGCCTGTGAAGATCATGGCTGGAGAGGGGCCGGACTACTGTGCTGGGCCCCAGTGCCACAGCATATGGTCAAAAAGCTATGGGCATTTTGCATCAAGTCACCCATGAAGGACTTGGGCACATTGCAGAAGGACCTCCTGAGCAGATTTCTATGCCAGTGGCTGGATCATAGATCCTGGCCTTTGTCAGGCAGTTCCCATTCCTTGTACCAGGTAGCACCTCTGGATGAGAGCCCTGATGGGTGTTGTCTTCAAACGCACTGCCTGCTGCCTCCTGCTGAGTTAAGAAACCAGCAAGCACAGGATTGCAGGAAGAAATGAGGAATCAAAAGATAAAGGTTGTAAAATAAAAATCGATATAAGTACAATGTTCATGAGGCTGGTAGCCAAAATTATTTCAGTCAGCATTTGTTAAATTGTAACTCAAAGACAAAGAAGATAAACTAGAAAGGATAAAATGAGGTCAGGAGTGGCTCTGATAAGTAGAGAGAACAAAATGACTTACACTGCACTACAGTGTTCACGGACCTAGAACAGAGGTGGGCAAATGCTGCCCATGGGGGGCCAGTATGTAGGCCTTACAGGCCATATTCTCTCTATGGTAACACATGGAACTCTGAGTTATGGAGTCTATGCAAAGCAAGAGAAGTCCAAATCATGATGAAGACATGGCAAACAAAGAGAATTGCAAACGAAAGCAATTTTTTGAATATTAAGATCAAAATTAGGAAATTAAAGCCTCAGGTATAATACTGTCAGGCATGGCCTTGATACTCACCAAAAAAAGCCGATGACTTTGGGCAGTGGAAGCACAGGCCTTTAATTCCAGTGCTCGGGAGGCGGAGGCAGGTGGATCTTAACGAGTTTGAGGCCAGCCTGGTCTATAAAGTGAGTTCCGGGACAGCCAGAGCTGTTACACAGAGAAACTCTGTCTTGAAAAAAACAAAACAAAACAAACAAACAAACAAACAAACAAATCAATGATTTGACATGACCAGAGTCCACCTGACATCCTAACACTTTGGAATATTTGTAGCATTCAGTGTCTGCGGGTCATCCAGGAAGGGCTGACAATCCTTGGAGCCCCCTGAGTCCGGTTGCAACCACATGCTGTTCCCGCCATGGCTCACACTCCTCACTCCTATGTGTTAGTGAAGAAGGAATCAGCTGAAACAGACCCCAGACTGCAAAACCCGTTCATTTTCCGTTCCATGGGAAACACCCAGAAGGCTGAGTGGCCCAGCTCCATGCCATCACTCAGTTACTAAGCTCCTTCTGACTATAGCCCTGCTACCTCACAGGATGGTGCCACCCACATAAACTTAGCTGGGGTGGACTGAGAGTGTGTCACTGTGTGGCTTGTACATGGGCAAAAGAGCAGATACACTTGGGCATTGGAAGACCAAATACAGCCACCTGCACTCAGGTGGCCAGAACCTGCTACCCAGCCTTTCTGAATCACCAGGGTCCTGACCTGGGGTGGACCAGGTTGGATCAGGGCCAGGACTCTTGGGTTCCTATGGACGCAGACCTGTTTCCCTTTGGAACTCTTTTTCGTTGTTGTTGTTTTTTGTTTTTAGTTTTTCGAGACAGGGTTTCTCTGTGGCTTTGGAGCCTGTCCTGGAGCTAGCTCTGTAGACCAGGCCGGCCTCAAACTCACAGAGATCTACCTGTCTCTGCTTCCTGAGGGCTGGGATTAAAGACGTGTGCCACCACCGCCCGGCTTCCTTTGGAACTCTTATAGGTACTTACAATCCAGCTCATTTCCCATCTTGCCACTGTCCTTCCAAACCCCAGCTGTATCAAGTGAACACTCTTACCAGGGCCCACCTACCTCAGACAGTGTCTGTTCTTCCCAAGTGGACCTTCTGTTCCCAGAGAGTAAAGTTTTCCTGAACCCTCTCTACCTCTGACCTTGGCCTGTGCCAAGGGCTCTCCTGTTGAGTGGGTTCACACTATCTGAATTTCCAGATTGGACCCACTCAGTCAAAGAAAACAAGAATTCCAGGATGGACAGTCATGGAACCCTGGATTATAAACATTATGCAAGCGAGTGTTTCCTCGTTTAGTAGAGTCAGCAAATTATCTTAAGAAGCAGTTCTGCCTTGCAGTCTAGTATGTGGGTGTATACTAGGTAGCATGCCTATCTCAGGGTGGAGAGGACCACTGTTGATTTCCTTCCATCTTTTAAGCCTCAGTTCCTCCTCAATTTTATAGGAATCTCCCCAAATACTTATTTCACCCTTCTGAAATCTTATTCAGTAAGGCTCTTGACCTTATTATTATTATTATTGAATTTTATTGAGCTCTACATTTTTTCTGCTTCCCTCTCTGCCTCTCCCCTCCCCTTCAACCTTCTCCCAAGATTCCCATGCTCCCAGTTTACTCAGGAGATCTTGTCTTTTTCTACTTCCCATGTAGATTAGATTCATGTATGTCTTAGGGTCCTCATTGTTGTCTAGGTTCTCTGGGATTGTTAATTGTAGGCTGATTTTCTTTGCTTTATGTTTAAAAACCACTTAAGAGCGAGTACATGTGATAATTGTCTTTCTGGGTCTGGGTTACCTCACTCAAAATGATGGTTTTTTTAGCTCCATCTATTTGCCTGCAAATTTCAAGATGTTGTTATTTTTTTCTGCTGTGTAGTACTTCATTGTGTAAATGTACCACATTTTCCTTATCCATTCTTTGGTCAAGGGGAATTTAAGTTGTTTCCAGGTTCTGGCTATGACAGACAAAGCTGCTATGAACATAGTTGAGTACATGTCCTTAAAGTACGATTGAGTATCCTTTGAATATTTACCCAAAAATGGTATTCCTGGGTTTTGAGGAAGATTGTTTCCTAATTTTCTGAGAAATCACCATACTGATATCTAAATGGGCTGTGCCAGCTTGCACTCCCACCTGCAATGCAGTAATGTTCCCAGTAACCCCACAACCTCTCCAGTATAAGTTGTCATCAGTGTTTTTGATTTTGGCCATTCTTACAGGTGTAAGATGGAATCTCAGAGTTGTTTTGATTTGCATTTCTCTGATGACTAAGGATGTTGAGCATTTCCTTCAGTGTCTTTCAGGCATTTTAGATTCCTCTGTTCAGAGTTCTCTGTTTAGGTCTGTACCCCATTTTTTTTTACTGGATTATTTCTTCTTTTGATGACCAATTTCTTGAGTTCTTTGTATATTTTGGAGATCAGCCCTCTGTTTGATATGGAGTTGGTGAAGATCTTTTCCCATTCTGTAGAGTGTCGTTTTGTCTTGTTGACTGTGTCCTTTGCTTTACAGAAGCTTATCAGTTTCAGGAGGTGCCATTTATTAACTGTTTCTCTCAGTGTCTGTGCTGCTGGGGTTCTATTTAGGAAGTGTTCTCCTGTAAGGCTCTTGACCTTTGAGGAGCAATTTTAGTTCCTTGCTTTTTCAGTCTGTCCGTGGCTGGATGCAGTCAGGTGTTCACAGCCTCGTGAGTTCAATCCTCCGGAGAGAGTTTGTATCACTGGGAACACACCCAGGGGCATTGGGTTGTTGATACTGTTCCTGCTCTTTTCCTGTCTTCAGATTTCAAACTTAAACCAAATGACTTTTTAATGCATGTTTCTGTGTTTCTCTGTGTGAGTGCATACAATGCATGCACGTGGGGTGCATGTAGCCTCAGTGGCCAGATCTCCTGGAGCTGAAAGCCATCCCATGTGAGTAATGGGAACCAGACTCTGGTCCTCTGCAGGAGCAGTGGGTGTCTTAACCGCTGAGCCCTCTTTTCAGCCATGTTCTTGTTGGGACTCAGTATCATAGTGTATTCCACACAATATGATTGAAAGGGGCCAGCAAGTCACATCAGAATGACAGCAGCCTCTTCAGCTGAAACTTTAAAAGGCAGGGCGTCTGGCAGACACATGACAAGTTCTGAAACAGAGCAAATGAGTGTTGGCATTACAGGTGCGTGCCGCCAGGGCAGGCTGTCAAAGCTGTATTCCTGACCAGTTTCCCATCACTTCTGTAGACATCAGCTTCCCTAGGAGTCCAGCTGATGCTAATCTGTTATCTTGCAGCTTCTCCTGTAACCCAAAGCCCAGTTTCAGGAAGATGGCTGTTCATCCAGGCCACCTGGGGATGCCACAGCCCTGAAAGGACATCCTCTCTGCCAGGGAGCTTGTGAATGAGAATGGCAACTATTTTCAGCCTCAGGAGCAACAGAAGCCAGAGTACCCGAAGGCTCTCCCAGAAAATTGAAGATGTTACAAGATCCTGGGAATTGGCCATGGTGTCCCAGACACAAGACCAAAAGAAGGGAGCTGATTCTGCTGCTATGCCTTCCCTGTAAAGATGCACTGAAGTCCCTCTGAGTCCATGAATCAAAATAATCTTCAAGTCTACCGTGATGTGATTCAGTGGACAAAGGCACTTGCTGGCAGCCTGATGAATTGAGGCCAAACCCCAGGACTCCTGCAAGTCTTTTCTGACTGCCATGTGTGTCGCGCCAAGCATGTCCTCTTCCTACAAACAAACAGACAAAGTCATGCAACATGTTTTCAAAACCCTCTCCTCTCATGCGTTGTCTGTGTCAGGTGTTTTTGTCATGATGATTAGGGAATTGACTAATACATGTTCTTGGACACAGATGGTCTTCAGAGACCCCTATCCAGTCAGAGTCCCACTGGGAGTCACTGCCCTCCCACACTGTGGTTGGTGCTGGGTCTGAGCACTACCCAGGTGTCCTTTCTCATGGAATCCATCTTGAACATTCTGTGGAGTAGTAGTCTTTTTTTATCCCTCTCATCCTGTTAGAGTGCGGATTTAAATTGTCGTTCAAAGGCTCATATACTGAATAAAGGCATGGCCCTCGATGTAATAGTGTTCAGAGGTGGGGCCTTTGGGAATTGATTGTAATGTGAATCTGGGACCCATCAATGAAGTCGTATAGTTGTGGAATTAATAATAGGCTATTGAGAGGAAAACCCAAGGGAGGCCCTAATAGAAGGGAGTAGGTATGAAGGGTGGCTTGGCCTGAGAGGTGTATTACAACCTTCCCCTCTCCTTGCTTTCTGGCACAATTTGGTGAGCAGCTTTTCTCCAGCACCCACTCTTTGCCATAAATATTCTTCCCCATCAGGAAGCCAAAAGATTATGGACTGAAACCTCTGAGACCATGAAGTAGAATAAATATTAATTCACTAAGGCTGATTTTCTCTGCTACTTTGTCTTATTAGATGTATAACAGACACAAGCATACATGGAGGCTGAAAACTGTACATAATAAATAAATCTTTTAAAAAAATAAATAAAAGAAGTGCTCCTGGTCGGAAAAGGATTACAGATAAGCAATAGGACAGATTCAGACATAAAAGACCCCTAAGGGAGACACAGTGCATTCAAAAACTGTATGTAGGCTTGGGAGAGAGAAAAAGAATATAGCCACTTATTAAAAAAAAAAAGTAAATGGTTTAAAAAAATAAAACAATGTCTTTAAAGAGATTGAGTACAGACAGTCATAGATTAAAGAAGTAAAGAAAAATAAGTCATGTAAAGATGGAATATACACAGATAATCTGGATTATGTATACTATTGGTTTTTCTTTAACCTTTTTGATTGTGAATGAGCTAAGTTCAGAGAGACATTTCACTGTACAGGCTGCTAAGCTAAACCAATATATGTATTTTAAAGGTATCTTGACTTCAAAATTTGGGCCTAAGGATATGTTGTTTTGGAAAAGAGGTTCTGCTTTTGTTTCCATAGAGGATGAGAACCTGTGGATTCCTTCCAGACTATTGTGGTTTGATGGACCAGGCCACCTGAAAGATCACCTGAACACCCAAAAATACTTTGCCCAACAGAAAGCAGGAAGCAGTTTGGAGAGAACTACACCCAAATTCCCTAAATGATTGTTTATAACTGCTTATTTACACTTAAAGGGGGATATGATATAGAGATGAATACTTTGCATTGGTAAGGATCTTGGTTTATTGAGAAAAGTTTAAGGTCAATTTTGTTATATGTATATTTCAGCTCTTGATTATGGTATCATGTTTGTGAAGCTCATTAAAAATGTAATGTATAATTAAGAAATACAGGTCAATAGAGGGCAATCTATAATAGTCATGTTAGTTAGGTTTTCAAGATGTACAGAGATATATTTCAGATGGGTAAGTATACTTCAAACCCTTCAAAAACTTACAGAATATGGCATTTAAAATGTTTTAAGAACTTAGGACTTTTCATGACAGTGAGACACATCTGCTCCTGGCAGCACCAGTCTACTTCAAGGAGATGATGGGCTTCAAAGAGACTCCTTATGGAGTTGGTTAGCCATTTGGGCAAGAAACTGTTCTTGCCTGCACAGCTTGATGATATGCTGTATGAACTGGACATGGAAGACCCACAGAAAAAATGACTGCTGAACTTGCCTAAAGGTGAGACAACCCTTCAGGGTTCCTGCTTCATAAAAGAGTCTGCCAGACATTCTGCAGGACACAGAAGAAAGTGACTGACAAACTACCAATATAGGTGGAACTGTCTTTGAAATTTTATGCTTCATGGAAAAGTCTGCTGGATACTATGGGCCTGTAGACTGAATATGGATGCCCTGATGTTACAGAAGAACTTTGGGTGACTGTTCAGGTGACAAGATGTCTCTGTCAATTCTAGAGTTTTAGAAGTTGCTTACATTGTACTTCCTGTTAACGTAGGTAATGTTTTATCCTTCTGGAGTCTTTGATGGAGTTGAAGAATAGATAGTTATAGTTTTTTAAGTTATGATAAAAGATAAAGTAGATATAAATATTGTAACTAATTCTTGTTTGATACCTGTCTTATTATATGTAATTTTACTATGTTAAAACAGAATAAGAGAAATGGGTTAAGATGTAAGAATTAGTTCATAAGAAGCTTAAGCTATTGGCCAAACAGTTTGCAATTAATATAGTTTCTGTGTGATTATTTTGGGTATGGGTGGCCAGGAAACAAACAAGCAGCCTCTGCCTACAAGTAGGAATTTATGGATAGCTTTGAACTCTTGAAAGTGTATGACCCTTTCTATCCTACTAGAAGGTCAATGGCATGTGTGGGTGTTATCCAACCTGGTCCCTTATCAGGCCTAGAGATGAGGTCAGTTTTGGCACTGTGAGAGTGACATAAGGCACCAAGTGGAGGAATTTGGACTTTCTGCTCTCAGGGGCTTGATTACAACCTTGACAAGGCTTTCTTTCTGGACCCTTTACCCAGTGTCCTATTTCATCCTGATTTTAGTGAGTCTTTGAGTAAGACCTTTTCCATTCCGCACTGAACTATCAGACTCCTTTGTCCTGCTGGGAATTCAGTTTGTGTGCAAACCTATGCTAAGAGCTTAGCTGTGAACCAGGATCATGTCTATGCATGTAGAGAGGGATGGAGTCCCCTGCAGGAGAGCAGGAGGCATGGGCTCAGGAACCCCACAGAAGCCAACCACAAAACCAATCTGACCTAGGGCCTGTCCTAGTGACTAGCTATGTGAAGAGGAAGTTGCTTAAGCATTCTCAACCTCAGGTTCCCTCTGGACAAGTGTCATGGTTGCTGAGTGAGTGTCCAAGTCTGTATTGTGATACCTGGAGTGTACAAAGCACCATGCACAGGGTCTAATCTCCCCTTTGCACCTCAGCTGTCTTGTCCACATGCTCTTCTCCTCCCTCCTCCCCCATCTTTGTCTGTGTCATATATGCCATGTATGAGCATGGAAGCAATTACAACCAAGGCATCATATTCTTTCTCTGTGATGCTTAGGTGGGAATTCTGACTCCAAAGGAAGAATAATTTACATCCATTATCACTGTGCTGCCTTCCAGGCCTACATTTATGCCAGACCTGAGAGCAGTTCATGACAATTGGTGGAACTTCCTAGTTTTGGGAGGTTTTGAAATTCCATCCAGCTAGTTCTTGAAAACCAAATATCTTCTGTTCCACTAATTATTGTGCATTATCAATTCATTTGGGTCTTAATATTTCAATCCACTTTTTGTGGTATTTGCACAAGACCCAGTTCATTGTAGCATGATGTGTATATGTTGAAGAAATGGATCCCTAGTTTTAAAATCATTTATACAGATTTGCAAGTCTCTGTTCTTTTTCTCAACTCTTATGAGCTTAAAATTTCCATCTCCTCCCATTTGAAGCAGGGCCTCATGTCTCAGGGCCATAAACTCATTACATAGCTCACTTTGGATTATTGGTCTTCCAGACTCCCCTTCTGGGAGCTGAGTTCCCATATGCTTGGTGTAGGGGGTGTTGGAATGGATTCCAGGGTTCTGTATGTGCTAGGCCACACTCTCCCAAGTGAGACATGTTGCTAGGGCCTCTGGAATATTCCTGAGTTTATCACATCAGAGACTGTCAGAAAGTTTTCATGAGGCAAAGACCACTTAATTTGTTTCTTGGTACTCATTTCCCCTGTAGTCTTTAAAAATTCTGAAGCCAGTGCATATAGAACTCTGTGAGTTTGCATTGACAATGTTAGAATGTCACCTGTCAGGCTCAAAGGAATTATGGGTTCCATTTCAGAGGTCACTCTACAGGTTACAAGGCAAATTCCCTCCAATATATTTAGCTTTTTCACGCACAGTGTCCTTTAAGTCACCTGCACTGGCTGCACGGTGAACTTGTGACTGAGCTCAGAGACAGCCAGAGGGTCAGTGGTCAGCACTGGGGTTAAATTCTGCAGCACAGTACTGGCTTCAGACATCCTTCCATGTCCCTTGTCCCCACTGCTTCCTGTTGACTTTCAGAGTCCTCTCTCATTCAGAGGGTCACGTGACGATCTTAACTCAGGACCCTGCACTGAGGGCTTGCTGTCCCAGCCCTGTCCTTCTTCCGCAGAGCTGTTCTGTCCTCTGAAGGGCTCCAGGGCTCTGGGCTCCCGTCCAGTTCCTCTGAGCGCTTGTCCTGACCAGCAAGGGTTTCTTCTCCTATCATCCACCACCTTCTCCAGTCACCTTAGTGTATGGAAATAAGCTGATGTGCCTCACACTTATGAAATATTTCCCTGCAATTCCCACTGAACTTGTGGTCTTTAGTAGCTAACTTACAGTCCACATGAAGGACCTTCTTACCCATGGGGCCTCTGTGCTAGAGACTCAATTTTAATAACGGAGGAATAATGCTTAATAAAGGAGGAAGCAAACTGGATGAGCACAATGGCACAATTTCTGTTCCATGTAAAATTCTTTAAATGTTCATTGAATGTTTTTAATGTCTTTTAAAGTAATCATTCTAGTCGACCTTAGCACTTAAAACTCATTTTTTCCAGATAAATCCAGAAAGTTCAATTTTCTAAGCTCAATGTGCACAATAACATTCAAAATAGCAAATCAATAAAGATCTAATACATAGTAGCTCAGGAAGCAGGCAGTTACGTGCGTGTGTGATTAGTGCTGTCTTTCTCTGGGCAGTCTTGACACTGGGCATGGTCCTTAAGGCCTCAGGTTGTTTTCTTGGGCATCGCAGGAACCTGAAGTGGGCAGGTGAACATGTTCTAATG
>PVIU01032898.1:0-13039 GCA_004026605.1 Ondatra zibethicus | reverse complement strand
GAAACGGACTCTCTGAATATGACTGACAATGGGGACTGACTGAGAAGCCAATGATAATGGCACCGGGATTTGATTCTACTGCATGTACTGGCTTTTTGGGATCCTAGTCAGTTTGGATTCACACCTTCCTAGGCCTGGATGGAGGCGAGAGGGCCTCGGGCTTCCCACAGGGCAGGGTAACCTGCCCTCTCTTAGGACTGGAGGGGAAAAGGGGAGGGGGAGTGGGGAAGCGGGAGGGAAATTGGAGGAGCGGAGGAGGTGGAAATTTTGAATGGTACTATTTATAATGCAATAATAAAAAATTAAATGTGAAAAAAAGTAATAGAGTAAACACAAGCTATGTAAAAATGAAAAATTCACAGAAAGTCTGTATTATGTATATTATTGTGTTTTCTTTGAATTTTTTGACTGTGAAGGAGCTAAGTACAGAGAGAAATTTCATTGTATGGGCTGCTAAGCTAAACCAGCTTGTATATTACAAAGGTATCATGACTTCCAAATTTCCGTCTAAGGATATCTTGCTTTGGAAAAGAGGTTCTTTTCTTGTTTTTACAGAAGATGAGAACTTGTGGATTGCTTCCAGACCAATATGGTTTCATGGAACAAGAACCCCTGAAAGATTGCTGTGAAAACCCCCACAAAGAAAATACTTTGTCCAACTGCTCACTGAGATGAACCTAGCACACAAGATACACCATGAAAGACCTGATTAATAGTGCCCCCCCAAATAGCAGGAAGCAGTATGGACAGAACTATGCCCATATTCCCAAATAATGTTTATAATTGGTGTGTTTACATTTAAAGGGGGATATGCTATAGAGATGAATAATTTGCATTGGTATTGATCTTGTTTTAATGATACAAATTTAAGGTCAATCTTATTATATGTATATTTTTATTATTGGTTTAGGTGTTGTGATTGTGTAGTTCATTTAGAAAATGTAATGTATAATTAAGAAATATAAGTGAATAGATAATCATCTATAATAGTCAAGCTTGTAGTCATGTTAGTTAGATATATTTCAGTTATACAGGTATTCTTCAAATCTTTCAGAGACCTTTAGTATATGGCATTTAAAATGTTTTAGTAACTTAGTACTTTTCATGACAATGAAACACATCTGCTCCTGGCAGCACAAGCTACTTCAATAGGATGATATGATGATGGGCATTGAAAAGGGTTCTTATGGAGTTGGTTAGCCATTTGGAAAAGAAGCTGCTCTTGCCTGGATGCCTGGACTTCTTGACTGGAAATGCAGGACCCACAGAGAAATGACTGCTGAACTTGCCTAAAGTTGAGATGGTCCTTTGGGTTTTCTGCTTCATTAAAGACTCTACTAGACATTCTGCAGACACAGAAGAAAGTGACTGACAAACTGTCAATATAGATGGAACTGTACTTGAAATTTTCTGCTTCATGAAAAGTCTGCTGGAAACTATGGGCTGAAGATGGATGCCTCAATGGTACAGAAAAACTTTGTGTGACTCTCCAGGCAACGAGATGTCTCTGTCAATTCTAAAATTTTGGAAGTTGCTTATAATGTACTTCCTATTTACTTAGGAAATATTATATCCTTATGGAGTCTTTGATGGAGTTGAAGAATTGATAGTTATAGTTTTCCTTCTATGATAGAAGATAAAATAGATATAAATATTGTAACTGCAATTCTTGCTTGATAACTTTTGTCATATGTAATTTTACTATGTTAAAGTTAAAGCCTTCCTTTTTGTTTAAACAGAAAAGAGGAAATGGTTTTGGAGGTTCTTCTGTCTATGTGTTGCTTTTATTGGTTAATGAATAAAGAAACTGCCTTAGCCTGTTGATAGGGCAGAACTTAGGTAGGAGGAGAAAACTAGACTGAATACTGGGAGAAGGAAGGCAGAGAGGGAGACACCATGGAGCCGCAGGAGATAGACCTACCAAAATTCTGCAGATAGGCCAGGACCTCGTGATGATATACAGATTAATGGAGATGGGTTAAACTATGATGTAAGAGTTAGCCAATAAGAAGCTAGAGCTAATGGGCCAAGCAATGATTTAATTAATATGGTTTCTGTATGATCATTTCAGATCTAAGCAGCCAGGATGAAAAAGCAGCCCCTGCCCCCTGCAACACATTTTTAGAATATTTTTAAATTTTTTTTAAAATTTCAGCTTACATTCCATCCACCACCTCTTCTCCTGCCCTTTCCCCCATTTGCTCCCCAGCACGCCCCTCATCCACTCCTTGTAAATGCATAAGGTCTCCCACAGGAAGTCAACAAAGTATGACACATTAAGTTTGGGCAGGACCAAGCTCCTCCCTGCTTCATTATGGCTAAGAATGGCATTCCACCTTAGGGAATGGGCTCCAATGTGCCAGGTGTAGTCCTATTGCCAGGTGCCTCACTGATAGTCCAAGCATCACCACTGTTTCCCACATATGGAGGGCCTACTTTGGTCCCCTGGAGACTCCACAGCTGTCGGTTTTGAGTTGGTGAGTTTACATGAGCTTAGTTCAGCTGTCTCTGTAGATTTCTAAATCATGATCTTGATCTTCCTTGCTCATATATTCCACCCTCCCTTTCTTTGATTGGATTCCTGGAGCTTGGCTTGGTGCTTGGTTGTGGATTTCTGCACCTGATTTGGTCAGTGACGAGATGAAGGCTCTATGATGACAGTTGGGGTATTCACCAATCTGATTACAGAGGAAGGCCAGTTCCGGCTGCCTTTCCACTATTGCTAGGAGTCTTAGCAGGGGAAATCCTCATGGATTCCTTGGAATTTCCCTAGAGCCAGATTTCTTATTAACTCCATGGTGGCTTTTCTATCAAGATCTCTCTTTCAGTGCTCTCCAAATCTGTCCCTCTCCCCCATTGACCATCCTGTTCCCTCACGTTCTCATCTACCATCCCCTCCCTTTTACTGCCTCACCTTGCCTCAGTTCACCCAGGAGATCTCTTCTAATTTCCCTTTCCCTGGGTGATCCATGTGTCTTTGAATGGTTTAGAAACCCGAGAGAGCCAATGGAAACATAAAGTTCCCCCTCCTTAAGTCCCTGTCCCCAGCACTGTATGAGGTGAAGGCAGTAAAAGAGAATCACAAAGAATGGGCTCTTATGACTGCTTCATGCCTGAAATTCTTTGGAAAAGGGCCTTGTCTCAGGTCCTTGGAGTGAGGTTCTGGGTTCTCTGTAATGTGTAGTAGACCTCCTCTTCAACAGCTTTTGGAATTTTAGGCAATGTCAGCAATTTTTTTCATTACCATCGGTTTTAATTAGTTTCCTTGTAAGATGGGTCAAGTTGATTGATTTCTCTTACAGGCTGCCCCCCCCAAATTAATCTGTGTAGATTCAGCCATTTCATGTATTTTAACATGAATGAAAGATTAAATGGCTAAGGATGTTAGAATTGTGATACATCCTTTAAAGGTTAAATATTCAACACTGAGTAGGGAAGTTTCATATACTGACTGATGCTTTGATCTTTAAGGTGAATTTTATAAAATAAGGCATAATTTATTTATTATTTTCTCATTTTCAATTGAAAAAATGCTGGTGAATTCAGAGGGTGCTCAGAAGTTCCCATTCTTAGCTGAGGATCTGTTGGCAATTGGTGATTTGGGGGAAATATCACATTTCTTTAAGAGTGTGTCTAGATGGTAAATAACAATGTTTTAGTGGATGGCTCCAACCCGTTTTGGGGTGGAGTTATGAAAAATGAGCTCTCTAAGTTTGGGAGTGGGATGATAGATTTGGGAGGATTTAGGGAATGGAGTAGGGTGTGGATATAATGAAAATGCATTATATGCATGTATAAAATTCTCCAAGAGTTAAAAACATTTTATTATAAAAATAAAAGGCAAAAATGGTAAAATTTCAATCTACAGAAATTTATTAGTGAAAGTATGCACATGTTTGTTATAAAATAATATTTATTTACAAATATCTGAATTTAACAGAATATATTCTTTCTTGAAAGCTACTACATGTAGAAGCAGAGCATTCATCTTAAACTCAGAGCAATATCAGGTTTTATCTTGGATTTTATATTTTCAGTGTGTCACTTTGTAGATCACCTAAATGGCCTAAACTTTAGTCACCTTCTGCTTCAGTTCCCTTTGTGGTGTGATGAAATCATACTTATTATTTTAATAAACAATTAAGCAAATATTAATTGATACCTGTCTCTTCCTTTGCGATTTCACCAAAAAATAAAGCTAAAAATATTTCGTAACTCAATTTTGTGATTTAAATGCAGAAAATGGGTTTATGCTGATATAACAACATAATTCATCATTAGTATCTAATCAAATATCACAATATTCCTGATAATTCGATATTTAAAGCTGGATTTGATATTTATGAGAGATAAATAAGATTATTTCAAGTACCTGGTGCCTACTGTGAACTAGGGAATTTGTTGGTGACAAAAGGCTGAGTACTAAAATAAATGTTCCCTTTAGTCTTTCTCGAACATTCAGTCTTTAAAGGAAAAGAATTAAAGACGTATAATGTAAACACCTCATAAGACAACCCAAGTATATCAAAGAAGTTTTCTCGGGGATAATATGATTATGCTGTACACTGAAGTATAGTTAGGATTACAGATGTGTGTGGGAGAGAGTGTGGCAAGGGGAAAAGAAGAGCAAGGAATAGAGCTAGAAAGAAAAGGGGGGAAGTGCTAGATTTTGAAATTTATTTAAGTAAACTTGAAAGGATGAGTATTTCAGCTTCCTTTTTGTTTCAGAACCATGTAGAGAGTGGGAACAAGCTGCGGCTCTTAATAAAGGATTCTACAAATAATTTAGCAAGGCATGGCTGTGGTTTGAATTGAAACATCAGCAGTGAAGATAAAAAGACAAATTTAAGAGATAACTAAGGATTTTAATTAACAGAGCTTTCTGGTTGATTAGAATAATGGCAATCTGAGAAAGTAGAGAAACAATAAAAATAATTATTAACTTGGGAGATGCTTATGTCTTTAGATTATAAAGGAGGACAAGTTTAAGAGAGAAAAGATTAATTTAGTTTGGGCAAATTGAGGTTGTGGCACTTTGAAGGCAGTCAGAACATCATACCAAAAGGGTTATGGTATGATACAATGACTATGTAGTCTTTTGACTCTATTTATGTGAGTGTAACACAATGATGGTCTTCGAAAAGCAGGAAGGGGCTTAGCAATGATGAACTGAATGTTTCAATCTAATAGTGCTGTTCCTTATGAAAAGTTCAAGGTGACTCTCAATGCTGAAGAGAAATTTCAGTGCATAGTAGTGAAGAAGCACAACTAAAATGTTGAGCCTCATTCTATCATTTGTAACAATCTAGTTTTATTGCAGTATTGTTTTCATTTTGAGGCTTGTCATTATATAATTGCTGACAAACCACCAGTATATAAACAAATAAAATTATTTTATACACTGCAAATGACAAATTTGAAAATTGTTGTGCTTCTTTTTTTTCTTCTACTACCCACATAATTATTGCTAGGGACAAGTTGGAAATATCTCAAAATCTGTGTTTCTTCCTCATCATTTAAAACTTAATTCCTGGAAATAATAGTATTAAAAGATAAGTAGATTGGAGTAGATTTAATTGTGATATCAATCCTATCTACCTGTCTGTCCTTTTATCCATCCATCCATCCATCTGTCCGTCCATCCATCTGTCTCTCTTTCTATTTGTCTATCTGTTTCTGACTCAGTGCTCCTCTTTTAATTTGTTCTGAAATTTTACAAAATGCACTTTTCCCGTCATAAGCTACTGGTACTGAATTTTAAGGTGTGAAGTTTAAAGACAAGGAAGATGTGTGGCATCTAATAATTGGTGTTAAATAAGATAATGCATAATTTAAAGACAACAAATTCTAAAAAGTATTCCACATCTTAACCTTCAAGTGATCTAACTCAGCAATTTTTAGGAATAAAATTCCTATAATATGCTTTATTCAGTCACCAAATACAGTATATAATGCTGGCATTGACTCACCTATTTACTTTAATTCCATGTGACTAAGATAGGTGTCAGCTTGTTCTTATTCCATGTTATGTCTGCTTAGACACTTCTTGGCCCTCTACTCTCCACAGCCATGCCTGACTTCACAACATATTCATATTTCAATGACCCTGATCATCTTACAGATTTATTAACCAAAATAATCAACATTTAAAATAACTGAAGAAGATATATGTCAAAAATAATTGTCATTTAGTTTCCGAAATAGTTATGTTCTGTCAACAAGTGCTACATGGTTACTCTGAGCCTCATCTAATATTGATGTAATTGTAAGTTTTGCTTTTATGAACACTGCTCCCTTAACTTTAGTATCAAGAGATTCTGGCATTAGCACACTCTTGTTCACCAGGCAAAATTAAAGGATTCTTATAGTTTGAATTGACTTAATCAGTGTAGTGGTCTCTATCTTTTTTTTTTAACCCCAGTTAGTTCAAATACAGTCCCATTTATACTTTTTATTGAATGTATACTTTCATGAATTTTTGCATTGTCATTCTCTTACTTTGGAGATGATCATTTTTAGACCTGAAACAGAAGAAGGTACTTTATCTTCATTATACTTAGATCCTTTGACATTGTAAATTCTATATCTCCAAGGTAGAGCAAAATTTATATAATAAATTATCTACTCCCACCCATTTGTTAGACAGTAACATCATTAATTATGTGTAAAGTAAGAGAATAAGGATAATTTTGAAAATTTAAACTTCTTATACTTGTTTTCAAATGTATACAGAGGCTATGAAGTAGTTTTATGAATTAGCATCTTTATTACTTGATTGCTGAGAAGAAAAATGTCAGTTGTTACTAGAAATATTTGTTCTTTAAGGTTAAAGTAGTATCTGCAGGCATATCTTGCTAGGTTTAAGAGGAATAAATTTAGGGTGCATCACCTAGAGAGTTTAGATTTGATTTTCTTTCCTTGTCTAAAAAATACATAACTCATAAGATAATGAACTGTAAACAGCTCCTTAAAAGTAAGTAACATATCGCTACTCCCAGGAGAAAGATTAACCAACTACAATGCTATAACTTATTCACATTTATTTTATTTTAAAATGTTAAACACAATTCTCTATTTTAAAATGTGTCATTATATGAATGTCAGAAAATAGACAAAGTGGGAGTTACTAGAGCAAAAATAGAGAGAAATTCTAGATTGTTTTCTTAGCTTTTGTCTTTCCAGGAAAGGAAAATTCAATGTTTAAAAATTATGACTAAAAGCAACAGTTAAAATATAACTAGATAAAGCAACTAGATAAAATATAACTACCTCTAGACAATTAGAAGTTTTCCAAAACCTTACTATTTTTGCATGTTCTTCTGTGATTTGAATCCATTTCTCATATATGTGAGGGAAGCATTATATGACTAATCCATATTTCCAACCCATTTATAAATTTTTACTGTTGTTTAATACTTGTCATAACATTCTTCTGCAATTATTCCCAATACTTCTTCTCCTACTTAGATCATTGTGTGATATCCTTTATTTATGTATGTGCTAAATCTAGTGCTTAAATTATATAACATGGGGTCTGGGTAGATGACTCAGCAGTTAAAAGCACTGGCTGCTCTTCCTGATGTCCTGAGTTCAATTCCTAGCAAACACATCGTGGAATACAATCATTTAATAATGGGATCTGTGCCTTCTTCTGGAATAAAGGTGTACATGCAAATAGAGCATGCATATACATAAATAAGTAAATCTTTATAAAAAGAATATATTATAGAAAAAAATTGAGTGAACCTCATCCTTATCCATCTCCTTCCTTTTTTCTCCTCTTTTCTCTTTCCCTTCATCTCTCTTTTCTCCCCTCCTATCTTTTTCTTCCATCTCTTTCTCCTTCCTTACCTTCCTTCATATCTTCTTTCCCTCTCCCTCCTTCTTCTGATTTTTTTCCTGACTGCTCTAATGAATTAAGATACCACAGAGAGGACCAAAGAACTGATATGAGTGTCTGTCCAATACATAGCAAGAAAGTGTGAAGCTAAGTTGGACAGATCCCTCAACAACCTGCATATTAACAACAATATTCTTGGCAACAATTGTGCAGTAGACTTGAAACAGATCCAAGGTAAAGCTTTCATATGTAGTAACAATGCTGACTTACAATGTGATTAGAGTCTAGTGGTACTTAAGCCAGAGCTCATATGTAAATTATACCCAAATTCCTGTCATATAGGTAGTGTGCATTATCAAGCATATGTAGTTTTAAGACACTAAATTTTGGGGTAATTTGATGGTAGAAATAAGTACCTAATAGAATTTCAAATAAAATTTTACTACAAAATACATTTTGTGTACTTGTTTTCCCAACTTGTACAAATTTTTCAAAGCTCAGTGATGGATGTTATAAAAATTAAACATTTATAATTGGGAAACATATGTATAGCCCTGGGAGCCATTTTAAATTGCATTGTATTCCTATGAAATTTTTTTAATTAACAAAGAATTTATGAAAATTACATTCAAGCTAATGGACAAGCACTTTTCGTCAACACTATAATATGATTCTGAGATTTCAGAATTTGCAGTAAGCATTTCAAGTAGTAGATTTTTTTCTCTCAATAAGTTTATACTATCTAATCCCTTTCAATGAAATGATAAAAGTGGTTCTCAGACATTATAAAACCCAAAACATACCAAATAGCTCATCAACCTTAACAGTGATATTGTTGCCTGATTAGAAGTGTAAGAAATTCTTGCATTGGCTTCAGCACACATATTAGCCAAAGGATCTATGCAGAATATTGTGTACTTAAGTAATTTTTTATGTATACTTTACTGAAAAAAAGGGTTTCATGTGTTCTGTATATTTTCAATAGGTTCATATTCTCCAAATATGTTGAGTTTCTAGAAAAGAAACCAGTTTGTCTTGGTTATACTGTTTAAAGAATTATTTAAACATGATAACATTTTTTTTTGTTTTTTTCAAGACAAGATTTCTCTGTGTAGTTTTGTTGCCTGTCCTAAAACTTGCTCTGTAGGCCAGGCTGTCTTTGAACATATAGAAATCCACCTACCTCTGTCTCCCAAGTGCTGTGATTAAAAGCATGTACCACTCCTGCCCAACTTTAAATATGATAACAATTAATTTGTTGTTTAACATATCTCAATTTTTCAGCTATTTTGAGTTATAATATTTCCCCTGTGTTGGTTTGAATAACATTGACCCCAAAAGCATAGTATTTAAATGCTTAGTCACCAGCTTTCAGATTAGTTTTCCCCACCTATCTAAGTTCTGCCTTGCTATGGGCCAAGCCAGTTTCTTTATTCATTAACCAATAAAAGCTACATAAAGACAGAAGGACCTCCCACACAAAATCACTCTCCCTTTCTTTTCCCCTTCTCTCTCCCTGCAGATCAAGATGTAGCTCACAACTATTGATCCAGTAGCATGCATGCTGCCATGCTCCCTCCCATGATGAAAATGGACTAAACCTCTAAAACTGTTAAGTGATCCCCAAATTAAATGCTTTCCTTTATAAGAGATACTTGATCATATTGTCTTTTTATAACAATAGAACAGTGAGTGACTAAGATACCTCCCTATTCACTCTTCAATCCAACTCCTCCCCCATATCCTTTCACTCTTTGTTAAATTAATGGCCTCTTTTTCTGTAATTGTTTTTGCTGGTGTATATGCATGTGTACATTTTTGTATGTATGGGTGTGTATTCCTAAATATATAAACACAACCTATTCTGCCAATATAATGTTCCTTATATGCATATGTTTTCAGGGCAACTCATTTGTTATTAGACAACTGCTTGTTATGCTTTTCTTTGTAGAAAACTATTTCTTGTATTATCTGCATTCCTTACTTTTCTGTAGTTCTTTGTAAGAGCCAAAGGAATGGAAGTATACTATGAATTGTTTCTACTATAAGTTTCAGAGAAACTGCACCCATAACTTAATATTTTTACATTTGGTTATGTATGTGTCTGTGTGCATACATTTGCCACACTGCACATGTAGAGGTCAGAAGATAACTTTCAGGAGCTGATCACCTCCTTCCTTGATGGGAGTTTTTGCAATAAAACTCTGGTTGTCAAGCTTGGTGGTAAGTACCTTTATCTGCTGAGACACCTTGCCAATCCAAATTAAGTTATGCTACATTATATTCTTCCAACCAATTTATTGAGGGCTATGAGAGGCATAAGTAGTACAGTATTAAATACATATTTGGTTAAAATGAATGTAGACTTTATTAAAAAGGCATCTCTAAGAGCTCTGAGATTAGAGAAAGTTTGGGAATATACTGTGAGGTGCCTGAGCATTATGCTTTAGGAGGAATATGGAAAAATGTAACTTTGCACTAGAAAAACAGTTTAATTCTGTAAGCAAAGTTTAATGGGGCATTCTGTTAGGAGCTTGAAAACCGAAATGCTGAGTGTAATGAAGACTGTGGAGATCTGGCTCAAGAGGTTTCAGAGCGAAGCAAAATTAACAACTTTGCTAGATGACATTCATGTGATATTTTGACAAATGATATGTCTACCCTTCGGCCCTTATCTTGTGAATTTAAATGACACTACATTTAAGAAGTAGTGGGCTAATTGATTTGGCTGAGGAAATTTCAAAACTGCATAATGTTGAATCTGTGATATAATTATTATTGTTTAGTTTTATGCAAACACACACAAAGGACAGCAAGTGTGCAGTTTGGAGAGAAAAATGGCACTAGAAAACTTAGTGTTAAAATCAAGGCTTTTTTTGAAGAGAGGCATAAATGCTAAGGAAATTAGTGCTATTAAGGACAAACTTGTTCTGCACTAGACAAAGGGTAGGGGCAACTTATTGCACTACGGTGCCCAGCTAAGCTTCCAACCTTTGAAAGACTACATGAGGTGTTTTCTGTTCCTAGAAAGCAAATGAATAAAAAAAAAAAAAACCTGCTACTAATGTGATTAAGGAGGCCAATGTCCATACCAAGCAGATATACTAACTTGGAAGTATTTTCCATGTGGTGCTGGCATTAGACGTATGTAGAAAGGAAGGGCAAAGAGGCTATGTATTCCTTCTCTACAGTTTCAGAGTCATTGAGGCCAGGAGGCATGTGACAGGAAACTACCTGTGTGAAGTTGTTAACTGGACAAGAGGCTATGAGACCACGGGAATGAAACTGTGAAAGTGAAGCCTGGGTTTTGGTGTAGACTCCAAGATGATGGAGATGTCAGAGCCATATAATTATCTGTCAAGTAAACTGGTCAACATGAAGAGAATAAGATACTGCAATACTCAGCTCTAAGTAAAGTAATTACATCGCACCTCTTCTATGATGGCTCAGATATCATTTTGGAAGAGTGAGCAGAAAGATTGAAAGAGCCAGAGATAGTGAATGTCAGCAATGTTTGTCAAACACAGCAGAGCCATTGCACATATGAACTCACAGAGGATGCAAATGCATGCACAAAACCTGTACAAGATCAAGACAGTCCAAATGCCAGCATAGACAGATAGGAGACTCATGGATCTTTACTTTCATCTGAGTAGCTGCTGGCAATTGGTGGCTACCAGGGATGGGATGATAGGTTTTCTTCAGGGATGAAGCCCTTCAGAAGCTATCAATGCTTCAGTGCTCCAGTAGGCGGTCCTGCAGCCATGCCCGTACTGGCAGTAGTAAGTAGATTTAGTGGATTATAAGAAATGAATGCATGAACTTATAAAGAAAAAGTGGAAAGGGACAGAGGAGGAATTGGAAGGCAAAAAATAGGGTATTGGTTTTATCAAAATGTGCCATATGCATGTATAAAATTTTCAAGCAGTAACATATACATATATATAAACAAATTTTAAGTGTTTTTAATTCATAATGTTGCCTTTTAATTTTATTTATTAATTGTAGAATGAGCAAAGTTATTAGTTACATGTGTTTAAAATATCAACTAACCTAAAATCAAAACACCATCCCCAGGAAAATATGATCATTTGTCTCAAACATGTCCCAACTCAGTTATCAATAGTTGTTTTATTGGGTTTGGGGGGGCGGTATTTCATTTAATTTAAAAATATGTTATGACTTAAACATTATTAACTTTATATATTTTCTAGTATTTTTATATTATAGCATATGAAAATAAGCATGCACTTATATTACTCTTTTCTCATTTCCCTGGTATGGTTATTTTTGATTTTATGTTAAGTGAGTTACTCTGGCCCACAAGATGGCTCAGTGCATAAAAACACTTGCCATCATGGTTGACTCCTTGAATTGTTTACTGTAACGTGCACCCTGGAGGGAAAGGAATGACTCCCATACATTGTTCTCTGGCTTCCACACTTGTACCATGAACAAATTAATTAATTAATTAGTCAATCAATTAAGCTAAATAGAGATATGCATTCCAACACAGAAACATGAATGAAATTGAAATAATAATAAATCAATAAAAAACATTTCAACTTTAATAATTTTATTATCTTTTAGATAAATTAAATATGCTCAAAATAATATAGTATAAACTGAATTAATTTGCAACAAGAAAAAAAAACATGCTTAAACCCAGTATCTGATGCTGACAGGGTCTGAACTTTTATATGTATCATCTGCTAAATTTTCTTATATTTAAGTTTTTCTTCTACAAATGTAAAATGATTTCTAACTCATAAAGTCAGAAATAATGTACCCTGTACTTTGTTTGCATGTATATGTGCATATAGTATGCACATGACTGAATGTGAGTGTGTGTAGCCTCAAAATTGACATTTTATCTTCTTTGGTACCTCTTCCCCTTCAACATTGTGATAGTATCTGTAGTTGAACTCGGATATTAAAATTTTAGTTAGTCTAGATAGGCAGCTTCATCCTACAGATTCCTTCTCTAATTCCAGCATCATACTGAGATTATAGAGGGAACACAATACTCATTTAAATTTTATAGTTTCAGTCCCACGGAGCCGAGCAGAGAGGAGCTGGCAACCCTCAGTAGGCCTGCTTTTGGGACCGGGATCCTCGCCCAACCAGCTTCCGCGGATTCATCTGGACCCTGTCCCGGCTGCACCTGAGCTCGGCCCACCCGGGCTGAGGCCTTGGGGG
>PVIU01032897.1:0-13035 GCA_004026605.1 Ondatra zibethicus | reverse complement strand
GGTATTGCTGGATCCTGAGGTAGGTTGATTCCCAATTTCCTGAGAAACTGCCACACTGATTTCCAATGTGGTTGGATCAGTTTGCATTCCCACCAGCAATGGATGAGTGTTCCCTTACTCCACATCCTCTCCAGCATAGGCTATCCTTGGTGTTTTTGATTTTAGCCATTCTGACAGGTGTAAGATGGTATCTCAAAGTTGTTTTGATCTGCCTTTCCCTGATCACTAAGGACGTTGAACATGACCTTAAGTATCTTTTGGCCATTCGAACTTCTTCTGTTGAGAATTCTCTGTTCAGATCATTACCCGATTTTTTAATTGGGGTATTTAGATTTTTAATGTCCAGTTTCTTGAGTTCTTTATATATTTTGGAGATCAGTCCTTTGTCTGATGTGGGGTTGGTGAAGATCTTCTCCCATTCAGTAGGATGCCTTTTTGTCTTAATAACTGTGTCCTTTGTTTTACAGAAGCTTCTCAGTTTCAGGAGGTCCCATTTACTCATTTTTGCTCTTATTGTCTGTGCCACTGGGGTTATACATAGGAAGTGTTCTCCTGTGCCCATGTATTGCAGGCTACTTCCCACTTTCTCTTCTATCAGGTTCAGTGTGGCCGGATTTATATTGAGGTCCTTAATCCATTTGCACTTGATTTTTGTGCATGGTGATAGATAAGGATCTATTTTCATTCTCCTACAGATTGACATCCAGTTATGCCAGCACCATTTGTTAAAGGTGCTTTCTTTCTTCCATTGTGTAATTTTAGATTCTTTGTCAAATATGATGTGGTCATAGGTTTGTGGGTTAATATCCGGGTCTTTAAATCGATTCCATTGGTCAACGTCTCTGTTTTTATGCCAATACCAAGCTGTTTTCATTACTGTAGCTCTGTAATAGAGTTTGAAGTCCGGGATGGTAATGCCTCCAAAAGTTCCTTTATTGTATAGGATTGTTTTGGCTATCCTGGGCTTTTTGTTTTTCCGTATAAAGTTAGTTATTGTTCTCTCAAGGTCTATGAAGAATTTTGTTGGGATTTTGATGGGGATTGCATTGAATCTATAGATTGCCTTTGGTAGAATTGCCATTTTTACTATATTGATCCTACCAATCCAGGAGCATGGGAGATCCTTCCATTTCCTGCTATCCTCTTCAGTTTCTTTCTTCAAGGCCTTAAAGTTCTTGTCAAATAGATCTTTAACTTCCTTGGTTAGTGTTACCCCAAGATACTTTATGCTATTTGTGGCTGTCGTGAAAGGTGATGTTTCTCTGATTTCCCTCTCTGCTTCTTTATCCTTTGTGTATAGGAGGGCTACTGAGTTTTTGAGTTGATCTTGTATCCAGCCACATCACTGAAGGTATTTATCAGCTGTAGGAGTTCTTTGGTAGAGTTTTTGGGGCCACTTATGTACACTATCATATCATCTGCAAATAACGAAAGTTTGACTTCTTCCTTTCCAATTCGAATCCCCAAGATCTCCTTATTCTGTCTTATAGCTATTGCTAGAACTTCAAGCACTATATTGAAGAGATATGGAGAGAGTGGACAGCCTTGTCTTGTTCCTGATTTTAGTGGAATCGCTTTGAGTTTCTCTCCATTTAATTTGATGTTAGCTATTGACTTGCTGTATATTGCTTTTATTATATTTAGATATGATCCTTGTATCCCTAATCTCTCCAAGACCTTTATCATAAAGGGGTGTTGAATTTTGTCAAATTCTTTTTCAGCATCTAATGAAACGATATGTTTTTTGTCCTTTCAGTTTATTTGTATGATAGATTACATTGATAGACTTTCATATTTTGAACCAGCCCTGCATCTCTGGGATGAAGCCTACTTGATCATAATGGATGAATTTTTGATGTGTTCTTGGATTCGGTTTGCCAGTATTTTATTGAGAATTTTTGCATTGATGTTCATGAGTGAGATTGGTCTGTAAATATCTTTCTTGATTGAGTCTTTGTATGGTTTTGGTATCAGGGTAACTTTAGCTTCATAAAAAGAGTTTGGCAATGACTCTTCAGTTTCTATTATGTGAAACACATTAAGGAGTATAGGTATTAGCTCTTCTTGGAAGTTCTGGTAGAATTCTGCATTAAAACCATCTGGTCCTGGGCTTTTTTTTTGGTTGGGAGGTTTTTGATGACCACTTCTATTTCCTCATGACTTATAGGTCTATTTAAATTGTTCACCTGGTCTTGATTTAATATCAGTATATGGTATTTATCTAAATAACTGTCCATTTCTTTTACATTTTCCAATTTTGTGGCATATAGGCTTTTGTAGTAAGACCTAATGATTCTCTGAATTTCCTCAGTGCTGTTGTTATGTCCCCCTTTTCATTTCTGATCTTGTTAATTTGAGTGTTCTCTCTCTGCCTTTTGATTAGTTTGGACAGGGGTTTATCGATCTTGTTGATTTTCTCAAGCAACCAGCTCTTTGTTTCATTGATTCTTTGGATTGTTTTCTGTGTCTCTATTTTGTTGATTTCAGCCCTCAGTTTGTTTATTTCCAGGCTTCTACTCCTCCTGGGTGAGTCTGCTTCTTTTTTTCCTAGAGCTTTCAGGTGTGCTGTTAAGTCACTAATGTGTGCTTTCTCCATATTCTTTATGTGGGCATAAGTGCTATGAACTTTCCTCTTAGCACTGCTTTCATAGTGTCCCATAGGTTTGGGTATGTTGTATCTTTATTTTCGTTGAATTCAAGGAAGACTTTAATTTCTTTCTTTATTTCTTCCTTGACCCAGGAGTGGTTCAGTAGTTGACTGTTCAATTTCCATGAGTTTGTAAGCTTTCTGGGGGTGGAATTGTTGTTGAATTCTAACTTTACTCCATGGTGATCCGACAAGACACAGGTGGTTACTCCAACTTTTTTGTATCTGTGGATGTTTGCTTTGTTACCAAGTATGTGGTCAATTTTTGAGAAGGTTCCATGAGATGCTGAGAAAAAGGTATATTCTTTCCTGTTTGGGTGGAATGTTCTATAGATGTCTATTAAGTCCATTTGATTCATTACATCTTTTAGTTCTCATATATCTCTGTTAAGTTTCTGTCTGGTTGACCTGTCCATTAGCAAGAGAGGAGTGTTGAAATCTCCTACTATTAGTGTGTGGGGTTTGATGTGTGCTTTGAATTTTCATAATGGTTCTTTTACATATGTGGGTGCTTTTATATTAGGGGCATGTATATTCAGGATTGATACTTCATCTTGACGGATTATTCCTGTTATGGGTATAAAGTGTCCATCTCCATCTCTTCTGATTGATTTTAATTTGAAGTCGATTTTGTTAGATATTAGTATAGCCACACCTGCTTGTTTCTTAGGGCCGTTTGATTGAAAAACCTTTTCCCAACCCTTTACTCTGAGGAAGTGTCTGTCTTTAAGATTGAGGTGTGTTTCTTGCAAACAGCAGAATGGTGGATCTTGTTTTTGTATCCATTCTCTTAACCTCTGCCTTTTTATAGGTGAATTGAGTCCATCGATATTAAGTGATATTAATGACCAGTGGTTGTTAACTCCGGTTATTTTTTTTTGGTGGCAGAGTTTGTGTGTTTCCCTTCTTTGAGTTGTGCTGGTGGAGGGTTGTTAGATATCTGTGTTATTGTGGGTGTTGTTTGCTTCCTTTAGTTGTGGTTTTCCTTCTAGTACTTTCTGTAAGGCTGGGTTTGTGGCTATGTATTGCTTAAATTTTTTTTATCCTGGAATATCTTGTTTTCTACATCGATGGTGAAGGAAAGCTTTGCTGGGTATAGTCTGGGCTTGCATCCATGGTCTCTTAGTGTCTGCAGCACATCTATCCAAGCTCTTCTGGCTTTCATGGTTTCCATAGAAAAGTCAGGTGTAATTCTGATAGGTTTACCTTTATATGTTACTTGACCTTTTTCCTTTGCTGCTCTTAATATTCTTTCTTTATTCTGTATGTTTTGTGTTTTGATTATTATATGGTGAGGGGATTTTTTGTTTTTGATCCAGTCTATTTGGTGTTCTGTATGCTTCTTGAACCTTCATAGGAATATCCTTCTTTAGGTTGGGAAAGTTTTCTTCTATAATTTTGTTGAATATATTTTCTGGGCCTTTAAGCTGTAATTCTTCTCCTTCTTCTACCCCTATTATTCTTAGGTTTGGTCTTTTCATGGTGTCCCAGATTTCCTGGATGTTCTGTGTTAAGAATTTGTTGGATTTGCTATTTTCTTTGATCAATAAGTTTATTTCCGCTATAGTATCTTCAGCGTCTGAGATTCTTTCTTCTATCTCTTGTATTCTGTTTGAAGTACTTGTCTCTGTAATTCCTGTTCGTTTACCCAGATTTTCCATATCCAGCCATCTCTCGGTTTGCGTTTTCTTCATTGCCTCCTTTTCAGTCTTCAAGACTTGAACTGTTTCTATTACCTATTTGATTGCATTTTCTTGGTTTTCTTGGGTATCTTTGAGATATTTACTCATTTCTTCTAACTTTTTGTTAGTCTCCTCATCCATTTCTTTAAAGGAGTTTTTCACATCCTGTTTAAGGGCCTCTATTATTTTCATAATGCTACCTTTAAAGTCGATTTCTTCTACTTCTTCTGGTATAGGGTGTTCAAGTCTTCCTGTTGCTTGTTCACTGGATTTTGGTGTTGTCATGTTGCTTTTCAGGTTGTTGGAGGAATTCTTGCATTGGCGCCTGCCCATCTTTTCCTTCAAATGCAGCCAGGAGAGTCTTGGCGTCTTGTTTTGCTGTGACTGATTGTGTACTTGGGGGATTTTCTTGGTCTGCCCTCTCTTAGGACCCCTCAACACTGGAGCTGGCTGTGCCCTCTGGATGGATCTCCTCTGTGCAGGAGCAGGAAGTCCTCCTGGGCCAAAGACTTCACAGACAATCAGGCAGGCTTGGGGGAAGCAGGGTGGTGTAGAACAAAGAAGCCCCAGCAGCAGGGGCTGGAGCAGCCCTACACCGGCCTCCCGGACTGTCCTGCCGGGTGGGCACACACTCACCCCTCTGGATGGATCACCTCTGTCTGAAGTGTCTTGATGTATGTCCTTCTTCTCATATAATTGAAATCAATAACTGGTTCTTTTACAAATTTAAGCTTAATGCTTTGGATCACAAAATTTAAGACATAGATTGAAGAAGAATCATTCAGGGAAATGGAATGATGTCACAAGAAACAGTGATAACCTTCAAGAGATGCTGAATTGGGGACAGTAGAAGAGACTATGAGAATTGGCAACAATTCAATGCTACACTTCATTACATGGAAAGACCCTATTTGGAAAAAAAAAGAGCCAGTTAGAGGGTCACATGATTTGGATAGTAAGCAGCAAAGTTTCATATGAAACCACGAAGAAGCATAGATAGACTAATTATAGGCACTGATTTATAACTAAATTGGTTATAACCCATAAAACTTAATTTTGCTAGATTTTTTGATAATTATCAGTCAGAAGTTACCTCTTTAGTTATGGTTAATAATTCCTTATGAAAAATTGTTTACTTTATTTGTATGTGTGTTTTATCTACAAGTGTGTTTGTGTACCATGTGTGTGCCTGGTGCTCACAGAGTCCTGGAAAGTGCATCAGATCCCTTAAGATGGAGTTACAGACAGTATGGGTTATCATGTTGGTGTTAAAACATGAACCTGTGCACTCTAGAAGAACATCCGGTACTCTTACTCACTAATCCATCTCTCCAGCCCCAAGTCTAAGGATTTGTTGCATCAGTTCCGTGTAGATCCATTAAAAATAAATTATAGCTACCATTTGTTTTTGTTGTTTTGTTTTGATTTTGTTTTTTTTTTTTCAAGACAAGGTTTCTCTGTAGCTTTGGAGCCTGTCCTAGAACTAGCTCTTGTAGACCAGGCTGGCCTTGAACTCACAGAGATCCGCCTGCCTCTGCCTCCCAAGTGCTGGGATTATAGGTGTGCGTCACCACTGCCCAGTTTGTAGCTACCGCTTGTTGAGTGTTCTCTATGTGCTGGCTCTAGGATAAGTGTAATGCTCTTCTGTGCCATCCTTGCAATCATTCTAAGGTATGAGACACTACCAATCCAATTTAGAGATGAAGAAATTGAGGTTTAACTAGACTGAGCAATTCTAGTCTTACATAGATACTAAGTGGCAAAGTTGGTATTTGAGCACAAACATTTTGATTTAAGTATCCTTTAGCTTCTAAGCAAAAACACATTTTCTTTTTTCTTGTCTTTATAATTACCAATCAGATTAATTGAATAAATATTAAATACATTTACACAAAATATATTACGAAGCTTTTCATTGATTGAGATGTAAAGGGATATCTGGAAAGTTTGCAATGAGAAAAGGATCACCTTGTTAAAGTTGATTTGTTTCTAAGCAGAGCAAAACTAAAGGACAACTCAAATATTCACAAAGAGATGCATTTTAATCCACAGGATGATTTGAGATCAAACATAAAACATATTGGAATTAAACCTGGAAGGATGATATGCTGTCAATTACTACTACATTGTAAAATGAATGATATTAAGGTTCCACTTTAATAAGACTTTATTGGTTCTTGTACATACATTTGGTATCAGTCTTATGCTGGGGAGTACAAAGGCTTGCAGCTGAAGAAGTGTACAGTCCTCACCATTGGAGAGGTTATAGTGTGGTGATGGGAGTGGATGAGCAAGCACTATAATAAAGCACAGGGTCCTAGGCCCAGAGCTGTTAGTCCCTAACACAAACGTGGAGAAAGGGTTAGCTGGTAGAGGGACTGAAAACTCAGTGGCCTGCGGCTCAAGTGGAGATAATTAAAAAGCATAATAAATAAAAGCAAAAACCTAATAAAAACATAAACTTTGAGTGAAATGATACTAAAAGGATCAATGTTTTCACTATATAAAACATCTTTTTGAACATATATTTAAACTCAAATCTTTTAGACTGAGTTCTAAAAGATGGGAAGTTTTCAAAACACACAGTGAATACTCTTATGAGTGAAAAAATAAACAACTCCCCCAAATCTATTAATAGCAACAACAATAGAAGAAATCTTGAATTAGCACAAAATAAAAGTGTGTGTGTGTGTGTTGGCAGAAATCGGTATATGTGTGTGCACATGTGTGTAGAGGCCAGATCAGTGCTGGGTGTCCTTAAGCACTGCCCACCTTCTATTTTTCATTTCTAATCTTTAAATTAAAATGCTTTTTTGATTATAGGGACATTAAAGAAAAAGCACTCAGCTATGCTATTTATTAGATCATGTAAAATGCAATAACCTTAAACTATTGGTAATGCAAACAAGAATTTAAGACATCAAAGACACTTCCATGAGTACAAACCTTTAGACTGTGGCAAACTTATCAGTGCCCATTTCCAGAAAAGTTTAGTTTCTTTTCTCCAATTTGACTTTTATACTAAGAAAAGTCTTGTTTTCTGAAACTTTAGAAGTTGTATCTCTATGTGAAGACCCGTTTCATAGCATCCTGTATAAACAAACTAAATTTCACTTGGATCACCATTTGCTCTTGCACCACAAGTATGAATATATGAATATAGTTACAATCATAGTTAAATATTATGGGGACAACAAAGCAAAACAAACTACCTGCAAACCCACATCTTGTAGGTGTAATAATACCCACTGATTTACAATAGTGTTTTATTTTTCAGTGGTACTTGGTTTTAAACCCATAGGCAAATGCTACATCACTGTGACTCATTCTCAACCCTTAAAACCTAGTGCTTTTGGTTCAGGGGCAGGTCATGCCAGTCAGAAGAACAGGTAAGAACAGGCTCTTGGAACCCATACTCACCCTCAGTTCGAATCCCAAGACCGTCCTTGCTGACACTTTTCCAGCCCTACCCATGCTGCCTTGTGCCCAACCCCACTGTAGTGTATAGCACACGTGCATAGGGAGAGTGCTCTACTTAGTGGCTACAGGGGTCACATTTTGGTTGCTGCACCCATGTGTTCAGCTAGGTCCCTGAGAGTAGGCCAGTGTAAATACCTGAATGCTAACATTATTCCCTTTTATTTATTATAAAAAGGTGAGGAAATAGGAAGGGGTAGCTGGTGAGGCAGCGGTGAGGAAATTGTGTTCCCCAGACTGCTTCCTGTTGTCCCGGCGTTGTTGGCATTTTTGTGGATACTTGAGAAAGCTGGGATGCCATCCAAGTCCTGGGATAGCTGGCTGTTTCACTTGCTGTCCAGTTCTGTGGGACTAGGCAGCACTAGGAAAGTGCAGGTCTAGTTGAAGCATTCGATAAAGTTGGACCACTTGGGGCTTGCCACTCTGAAACGTACTTGGATACAGATCAAGGGACACCTGGACCTGGCAATATGCTGTCAGAGCTGAAGATTAAGTTTAGGGGGAAATTTTTTTCTTAGATCTTGATAATTGAGGAAGGTAAGTCCCAAGATCAGGGAAAACTGGGGGAGAGCCCACCCTCAGGAACAGGCAGTAGGTGGAGAAGCTTGGACTGTTGGTTGACAGTACTTCTCTGGAGTGCATCTGACCTGTTTGAGGTGTATTAAAGTCAACTCACGGCACCCATTTAATAGTTTCATGTCGTAGTTTAGCAGTGAAAGGCAACCTTGGTGGGCTGGAGCCAAGAGGCACCACCAAGTTATACCATACAACAGAACTCGGGGAGGTGCAGAGGCGGCCTCTGAGGGAGCATGGGAGGAAAAGGGGAGGGAGGTGAGAAGGTTTTATAAGGGGCTAAGTAACAAAGATGGCTCAAGGGAGGTTGCAAACTTCTCCCTGGGAAGGGGAAATAGAATAGGTTTTGACATTGTACTATGGGCAGAAGGGATTGGAACAGGAGGGATCAGGTTGTGGGAGGGTTGGAGTGAGAGAAGACTGGAATTGTGGGGACATTTCAAGAGCAAGGTAGAAACCTAGTGCAATGAAAACTCCCAGGAACCTTTGAGACTCCAACTCAGCCACAAAACCTTCAACCTACAGTCTGTCTTGCCTATGGGATCTGTTGGGGCAATGATGGAGTAGAAATTGTGGGAGTGGCCACCTAATGACTGGTCCAACTTGAGACCCATGCCACAAGCATGGGTGAGAGAGAGATAGAGTCCACACCTGACACTTTCTGGAGAACGAGGACCCAGAGGCTTGCTAGCCCAAAGACCTAAGACAGAACCAAACACAACTGGAAAAAATCAACAAAAATGATTCCTATTGTAATACCTGCTATAATGTAGACTGAAGCCCAGCACAATCATCATCAGAGATGCTTCATCCAGCAACTGAGAGGTGCGGATGCAGAGACCCAAAGCCAAGCATTAGGTAGAGTTCAAGGAATCCTGTGTAAGAGGGGTAAGAAGTCTTGGATCCATTTGGACTTGAGTTTTGTGCATGAGGATAGTTATGCTTTCTTTTGTCCATTGTGTAATTTTAGTTTCTTTGTCAAAAATCAGGTGTGTGGATTAATATCTGGGTCTTCAATTCAATTTCATTGGTCCAGCTGTCTGTTTTTATGCCAATATCAAACTGTTTTCATTACTGTATCTCTATAATAGAGTTTGATGTCAGGGATGGTGATGCCTCCGGAAGTTCCTTGTTGTATAGGATTGTTTGGCTATCCTGGTTTTTTTGTTTTTCCATATAAAGTTGAATATTGTTCTTTCGAGGTCTGTGAAGAATTGAGTTGAGATTTTGATGGAGATTGCATTGAATCTATAGATTGTTTTTGGTAAGATTGCCATTTTTATTATGTTGATCCTACCTATCCAACAGCATGGGAGATCTTGCCATTTTCTGATATCTTCTTCAGTTTCTTTCTTCAAAGACTTAAAAATCTTGTCATACAGGTCTTTCACTTCTGTGGTTAGTGTTATCCAGTGACACTGAACCCCACAGAAGAGAAAGTAGGAAGTAGCCTTGAATGCATGGACACAGAAAATCACTTCTTAAATATAACACCAGTAGTAGCACAGACACTGATAGCAACAACAAATAAATGGGACCTCCTGAAAGTGAGAAGCTTCTGTAAAGCAAAGGACAGTGTCAATAAGATAAACCACAGTCTACTCAATGGGAAAAGATCATTACCCACTCCAAATCAGACAGATGACTGATCTCCAAAATATATTAAGAACTCAAGAAATTAGACATTAAAAACCCAAATAATCAAATTTAAAAATGGGGCACATATCTAAACAGAGAATTCTCAACAGAAGAATTTCAAATGGCCAAGAAACATTTAATGAAATGTTCAACATCCATAACCATCAGAGAAATGCAAATCAAAATGACTCTGGGATTATACCTGTCAGAATGGCTAAGATCAAAAACACAAGTGACAGTTTACGCTGGAGAGGATGTGGAGCAAGGGGAACACTCTTCCATTGCTGGTGGGAATGAAATTTCTACAGCCAGTTTAGAAACCATTATGGTAGTTTCTCAGAAAATTTGGAATCAACCTACCTCAAGACCCAGGAATACCACTCTTGGGTATATATCCAAAGGATGCACACTCATACCACAAGAACATTTACTCAACCATATTCATAGCAGCATTGTTCATAATAGCCAGAACCTGGAAACAACTTAGATGACCTTCAACAAAGAATGGGTAAAGAATTTGCAGGCAAATGGATGTAACTAGACAAAACCATCCTGAGTGAGGTAGCCCAGACCCAGAAAGACAAACACGGTATGTACTCATTCATAACTAGATATTAGATGTCAAGCAAAGGATAAACAGTCTATAGTCCACAACCCCAGAGAAGCTAGGTACCAAGGAGAACCCTAAGAGAGACATACATGAATGGCCCCATGGGAAGGGGAAATAAACAAAGTCTCCTGAGAAAATTGGGAGCATGGCGGCTGGGGGAGGGGGTGGAAGAGGAGGAAGGGGGTGGAGGAGAACATGAAGAAATGGGAGAAGGACAGAGAAGAAGAACAAGGAAAGAGATATCTTGATTGAGGGAGCCATTATGGAGCTAGCGAGAAAGCTGGCACTAGGGATATTGCCAGAATCCACAAGGATGATCCAAGTTAAAACCCTAAGCAGTATTGGAGAGGTTGCCTGAACTGGCCTTCCCTTGTAATGAGATTGATGACTATATTAATTGTCATCATAGAGCTTTCATCCAGCAAGTGATGAAAGTAGAGGCAGAGATCCACAGCTAGTATTGGACTGAGCTCCCAGAGTCCAATTAAAGAGAGGGATGAGCGATAATATGAGCAAAGGAGTCAAGACCATGATGAAGAAACCCACAGAAACAGCTGATCTGAGCTAGCGGGAGCTCAGTGACTCTGGATTGACAGCAGAGGAACCAGCAAAGGACCAAACTAGTCTCTCTGAATGTAGTTGACAGTTGTTTGGTTGGGGGACAGTCTGTGGGGTCACTGGCAGTGAGACCAGGATTTATCCCTAGTGCTGGAAGTGGCTTTTGAAGCCCATTCTCTTTGGAGAGATATCTTTTTCTGTCTAGATATGGGGGGGGGTGGCATTGTTTCTGCCCCAAAGTGATATGCTAGACTTTGTTGACTCTCCTTAGGAAGCCTTGTCCTCTCTGAGGAGTAGATGGGGGTTGGGTGGGAGGAAGTAAGGGGAGCACGAGAAGGGAAGGGAGTGGGAACTGGGATTGGTATGTAAAATGAGAAAAGATTGCTTTAAAAATTAAAAATTAAATTTAAATAGCAAAAAGAAGGGGAAGAAGGATTGTAGGTCACCACAAAAAAATTCCACAGAATCAATTAACCAGGATTCATGGGGCTCACAGAGATAGGAGCAACAGTCAGGAAGCCTGTATAGGACTGACCTAAGCATATATGTTATGGTTGTGTAGATTGGTGTTCCTGTGAGACTCCTTACATTAGGAGCAGGGCTGCCTCTGACTCCTTTGCCTGCTTTTGGAACCCTTTCCTCCTTCCTAATTGCCTCATCCAGTCTTGATATGAGGGAGAGTGTGAACCTAGTCTTATTGCAATTTGATATGCATATTTGGTTGATATGCCTGGGAGGCCTGCTCTTTTCTGAAGGGAAACTAAGGAGGAAAGGATCTGGGGGAGAGGAAAGGTGGGTGGGGACTTGAAGGACAGAGAAGAGGAAACTGTGTTCAGTTTATGATATATGAGAGAAGAATAAATTAAAAAATCTAGTAGTTTTTATTTGGTTATAATAAAGATAACATTTCTTTTTGAAAAATCAAAGTGAACTTTTAGAAAAGCTTTGACATGGGACTGATAATGCCAGAATGGTGCAGACGATCTAAATTTGGTGGAGCTACTGACTTCTCACATGTGTTCATCTCAGTTTATTATTCAAAAACTGAGTACAAGACTAAAAAGTGTTTTTTATTTTATTATTATTATTTTTTACCTTTTTGTGACAGTATCTTGGCTGTGTATCCCTGAATGGCCTCAATCCTGTGATGTTGCCTCCGCTTTCAAGTGGAGGACAAGTGCACCACCATCTCTGACTCTGAAAATAAAATCTTTAAAGATAATGCTGCCTTTACTAGCTTTTGGCAAGCAGGAGTAATAAAATAAAAAATTACCCCTGTAAAATAATTTCTAATGGGAAAAACTGGGCAATAAAAAAATTAAAATAAATGGCTTAAGAAATTGTTCACGGAGAAATGTATGGAGTAAGATGTTGTCTGTCCTCGATCGTAAGTGATGTTCTTTTGGAGACAGGAAAAAGACTGATCTTGTTTCCTAATCTAGTCTGTTAGTCTGTGTCTCTTTATTAGTGGGTTGAGCATTATGAAAAGATATTATTAAATAATATATAGTATTATATGTCCTTTTGTTGCTTTTTGTTATTTTATTAAACATCTTTTAATTAAGTGTTCTTGAATTAGTTATTTATCCCCTGCATTTTTTAGAACTATTTAGTATTTCTTCTAGTATCCCTGCTAGAGCTGGTTTAATGCCTATAAATCCCTAACTCTATTTTTATCATGTAAAAATCTTCTTTTCCTTTGAGTATGACTGATAGTTTTTGAGGGTATAATAGTCTGGACTAGCACATATGGTCTTTCATAGCTTGTAGAACATCATACTAAGTTTCCAGCTTTCACAGTCTCCACTGAAAAACCGTCTGTTATTCTGATGGAGACACCTTTGTATATG
>PVIU01032896.1:0-13041 GCA_004026605.1 Ondatra zibethicus | reverse complement strand
TACAATCCACACCCCTGAGGCCCATGAGGGCTGGGTTATTCCCTGCCAAGAG
This sequence comes from Ondatra zibethicus, assembly GCA_004026605.1. Classification (NCBI taxonomy): domain Eukaryota; kingdom Metazoa; phylum Chordata; class Mammalia; order Rodentia; family Cricetidae; genus Ondatra; species Ondatra zibethicus. The sequence continues at coordinate 12,989 of PVIU01032896.1, read as the reverse complement.
CAGTGCCCAACACCTAAGCACTGCCTAATAGAACATAAAAGAACTCGAGCAGATCAGGCCCTATCACTGAGCCCCAGTGTTCCCCAGATATGCAATCATCTACAGTCAATTAAATTAATCTCTTAGTTAGGTATAGTGGGACACACCTATAACTGTTGCATTAGTGAGGACAAAGTAGGTGGATGATACATTCAAGGACAGTCTGAGCTGCATAGCAAGTTCAAGATCAACCTCAGCTCCAGAGAGACTGTGCTGGTTAATTTTTCTATCGTTGTACCAGAAACCAGAAAGAAAAAAGGGGGCTCATGGTTTGGGGCACATGGTCCATCGTGGCATGGAAAACAGGGCAGCAGCACCTGTCCCAGCTCTCGTCTGAGGTGGTGGGGGCCTGAGGCACCTGTCTCCATCATAGCAGCACACAGGACGCAATCTTTCTTCTGGAGAACGTCTCAACACAGCACCACCTGTTGGTAATCAAGTGCTCGTACATGCAACTGTGAGGGACATTTCATACTCCAACCCCAAGAGACCCTGTCTCAAAATGAAACAAAAAGTTTTTTTCAGGTGGACCACTTAATTAGTCTGAGCAACTTACACTGTGCAACCACCACATCAAGCTTACAATGTTTCTCTCACTTCCAAGGCTTTCCTGGTGCCTCTTGCAGTCTCATGGCCCAGAACCCTGCTTCAAAGCAACCATCTTAGTTAGAGTCTCTATTGCTGTGAAGAGACACCATGACCATGGCAACTCTCATAAAGGAAAACATTTCGTTGGAACTGGGTTACAGTTCAGAGGTTAGTCCATTATTGTCATGGAGGGAAGCATGGTGCATACAGGCAGACATGGTGCTGGAGAGGTAGCTGAGAGTTCCACATCTGGATCCACAGGCAGCAGGAAGACACAGGCCTGGCTTGAGCTTCTGAAACCTCGAAGCCTGCCCCCAGCTACACATTTCCTCCAATAAGGCTACACTTCCTAATAGTGTCACCTACTATGGGCCTTTGGGAACAATTTTTATTCAAAAAAAAAAACCCACTGCAACCATGCAATTACTTTTGCTACTATAGGAGACCTTGACTTGAATCCCATATGAATGGCATGTTTTGTTACTGGCCTTGCCACTTCACACAATGTTTTTGTTTCCTTAAGAAATTCTTGTACTAGATCTTCTGAGTAAACTGGGAGCATGGAGATCATGGGAGAGGGTTGAAGGGGAGGGGGGAGGAAGGAAGGGGAGCAGAGAAAAATATATAGCTCAATAAAAAAAGGAAAGAAAAAAAGAAATTCTTGTACTTATATGGTGTGTGTGTGTGTGTGCTTGTGTGTGTGAAGGACAACATACAGGAGTTGGTTCTCCTTCTGCCATGTGAGTTTTAGGTATCACACTCAGGTTGGTGTCCAGGTGGCGAGTGCCTTCACCTACTGAGTTGTCTTGCTCACCCCTTCGCTCTCTTTTATCACAGCATGTCATTCCTTGTATGTACATCTAACACTTTATACACTTGCTCAGTTGATGCATGGCTAAGTGGTTGTGTGTTTTGACTTGGCTTGTTTTTGTTTGATGTTTGTTTATGGGTTTATTTGTGCATATGCCTATATACATATGTATTAAGGATTTCTTTGAAGACCAGGTTGGTTCTGAATTCATAATGACCCTGCCTTGGCCTCCTGAGTACCAGTTTTATAGGATTGGGCTTTCAAACTCAAGTGTGGTAGTTCTCTGTTTCTCTGACTCTGTTTCTTTCTCACGCTGTATTTCTGTCTCTTCTCTGTCTCTAGCTCTCCCTGTCTCTGTCTCTGTCTCTCTCAGTGTGTGTGTGTGTGTATGTGTGTGTGTGTGTGTGCATGTGTGTGTGTGTGTGTGTGTGTGTGTGTGTGTGTGTAGTATTTATGTACAATCGTGTGCAGGCATCTTTACCTTTATTTATGGGTACATGTAAGGATAAGAGATTGATGCCAGGATGTTATCTCTAATCACTTCCCACCTTATTTTTTTAGATGAAGTTTCTGAATGAACCTGGATCTTGCTGTTAAGCCTTTTGGTAGCCAACTAGAGCCCCTGGCCCACCTGTGCCTACTCCTCACCACAAGGGTTAGAGATGTAGGCCCCGATGTCTATGGCTGTAGAGGATCTACACTCAGGTAGTCATGTGCATTTTACTCTAGCCATTCAGGCTTGGCTGTTTTTAATAAAGAGTTATGGATATTTACAAACATGGCTTCACATGACCACATTAGATTTTTGGAGCTCAGACCTAGTGCTGAGTCACTGAGTCATAAGTCAAATGTGTTTAACCTTTAAAGAAGTTGTAGGGCTGAGGGATACTCAGGGATAGAAAACAATAGCTTAGAGTAGTGTTTCTCAACCCGTGGGTAGTGACCCCTTTCAGGTCACATATCAGATATTCTGCATATTTTCATATTTGCACATATTTACACTGTTGTGGAATATTCACCAAAGAAGATTGCTTGGATATGGATTTAATTCAATAGAAAGTCTTTATTAGTCAGCTGGCAACTACACCGAGGGCTTGGAATCCCAGAGTAGCCCTGGGCCTTTCTCAGGGTGAGATTTTAAGCACAAAAATCATGTCCTGGGTTGACACACTTCAGTTAATAGAAACAGTCAAAAGCAGAAGTACAGAAGCTGAAAAAGCAAGGTTAGTACATGTAGAGACTTTCTCATAACTACAGACTTTGATGGATTAGGCCTTTGTTTTAGTTTTGGCACGTGGTGCTGTCTCTGTGCTGAGTTTTATGGTCTGAATAGTATTTTCACCATGGAGTCAGTTGTGCTAAGGTTGGGCCTTCTAAGGTCTGGCCCTGTTGCAACATTACTATTCATAGCAGTAGCAAAATTACAGTTATGAAATAGCACTGAAAATTATGTTATGGCTGGAGGTCACCACAACATGAGGAACTGTATTAAAGGGTTACATCATTAGGAATATTGAGAACCATTGGCTTAGAGAATTGGGGCAGAGTTTTCTAGAAGGTTGTATATACTTTGAATCTGCATCCAATGTCTGGTACATTTTCTCCCATACCCAGGATTCACAGGTCTAGGAGTCAAGGACAGAAAAGGGAATGGTACCACTCACAGTAAATGACATACTAGCAAAGGTTTTACTTCCTGTTTCCATGACCTGGAAGTTTTAGTTCCAGAGTTGAGCATGTTTCTGCCAGGACACACAACAAACATTCCACTGAACTAGACCCTATGACTTTCCCTTGGTCTATTTGAGAGCCTGATGCCTTCAGTCAACAGTTTATGAACACAATGTTAGTGAGAACGGTTGGCCAGACTATCAAAGGGAAATTAGACGGCTTCTCTATAACCGAGGTATAACATGTAGGGCCAGGCTGCTTGTCGGGGTTTCTGTCCTGCCCAGTTCCCGCAGCCGTTTAGCCCCAAAGAAAATCACACAGAGAGTCTCCATAAGTTACAAACTGATTGGCCCATTAGCTCAGGCTTCTTATTAGCTCTTGTAGCTTATATTAACTCATTATCCTTATCTACGTTAGCCACATGGCTCAGTACCTTTTTCAGTGGGGCAGGTCACATCCTGCTTCTTCGGTGGTCTCAGCAGGAGTGCCAAGAGAGCTTCCTGCTTCCCAGAATTCTCCTATTCTCCTTGCTCCACCTCTACTTCCTGTCTGGTTGTCCCACCTATACATCCTGGTTAATGGCCAATCAGCATTTATTTATGTCAACATGATTGACAGCATACAGACAATTCTCCCATACCACATCCCCCTCTTTTCTTTTTAAAGAAAGGAAAATATCCATAGTCCATTTTTTGGGAATGTGGGCATAGTATTCCAGGCTACTTCCGGCTGGTTGGGGGTGCTGATAATCTTATGGGGACTTAAAGAAAATTTAGAGTTATGATCAAGTCCTGACTGGAGTATCCTGTGAAGCTTGATCACCTCAGGCAGCATCTTGAATCTGTTCTGGATGTAGAACTCAGACATCTGGGCCATCTGTTCCTACCAGAGATTTCTCAGGTGGTCTTCCTTGATCAAACCTGAGTTTCCTTAACTCAGAATGAATCCACAGCCTCTCATTTCCTGTGGAAACAAAAGCAAAATCTCTTCTCCAAAGTAACATACCTTTTGACTTCAATTTTGAAGTCAAGGTATTTTCAAAATACCTATCTTGGATTAGTTCAGCAGCATTTATAAGCAAATATCTTTTAGCAGCTGTTTCTCCTTCCTCAGCATTCAAACAATTCAAAGAGAGCATAATAGCATACAGTATCAAGATTCTCTGTGTATTTTCCATCTTTATGAGGCTTTATTTTAGCCTCTATTTCTTTTATTTTTACTTTTAACTTTTGGCTTTTTGAGACAGGTTCTCTGTGTATCTTTGTCCTGGAACTCCCTCTATAGACCAGGCTATCCTTGAACTCATAGAAATCTGCCTATCTCTGCCTTCCCAGTGATGGGATTAAAGGTGTGTGCTACCACACCTTGAACTCACAGAAGTCTGTCTGCCTCTGCCTCCCGAGGTTTGGGATTAAAGGTGTGTGATACCACACCTTGAAGTCACAGGGGTCAACCTACCTCTGCCTCCCAAGTGTTGGGATTAAAGGTGTGTACCACCACACCTGACTACTCTCTTTCTTTCTTTTTTTTTTACTTTAAGAACTTTAACCTTTAGCCTGCATATATTTTTAACACACTGTAAACCATTTAGAGGTTTTTTCTTTGAATCTCTATTTACTGTATATCTCTCTTTTTCTGACTACATGAGTCTTTAATTTGCTAAGCAGTATGGAGGGGAATAAAGCTGTGGCTTTAACGGCTAGATCCAGCTCATTTCTTTGCTTTCTGAGATTTCAGCCTCATGGCTGAGGTACCGGCTGTAGCCATGTTTATTGCCACAACTCTATGGCATTTCAAGGTCCCTGCCAGCAAGCAAGCTGCAGTAGTGTGTTCAGAAACCACAGTCAAATGATCAGTAGTTGGACCACCTGTCTGAAAGAGTCAAAGTTTGCCCTGGCAGGACAGCCCAGAAAGCTGGCATTTTAAAATGGCACAGCTTTTTTCCTGCTACAGCTGAAAACCAAAAAGCATGCCATCAGCTTTTCATCAACACCATTTAAGTGTTTCGTGGCAGGACCTCTTAAAGAGCTGCAAGGTTTTACAGCTAAAGCTGAGTCAGGAAGCCTCTCTTAGATGAGAGTGCTTGCTTGCCTCTAGCAAGCAGAGCAGACCCGAGAAATCGCTGCTACCAAGAAAACATGCTTTACTCTATTCTTTCCCAAGCTTTCTCAGGCTTTCTGTGGATGCATTTATCCCATTGGGCACCATTCTGTAACATGAGGGCCAGGCTGCTTGTCGGGGTTTCTGTCCTGCCCAGTTCCCGCAGCCATTTAGCCCCAAAGAAAATCACACAGAGAGTCTCCATAAGTTACAAACTGATTGGCCCATTAGCTCAGGCTTCTTATTAGCTCTTGTAGCTTATATTAACCCATTATCCTTATCTATGTTAGCCACATGGCTCAGTACCTTTTTCAGTGGGGCAGGTCACATCCTGCTTTTTGGTGGTCTCTGCAGGAATGCAAAGCGAGTTTCCTGTTTCCCAGAATTCTCCTATTCTCCTTGCTCCACCTCTACTTCCTGTCTGGTTGTCCCACCTGTACATCCTGGCTAATGGCCAATCAGCATTTATTTAAATCATAATTGACAGAATACAGACAATTCTCCCGCACCACCGAGGTAAGAAAGAGCATGACTGGAGTTTGAGAGATACTTTAAGGCATTCCTCGGTGATACCATGTCCTGTTATTAAGGTCAATGGGAAACTACAACAGCCCAATCCAGGCAGAACTGTAAATGGTCCAGCTACTTCATGAATGAAGGTATGAGTTGTCCTCTGTGCAAAGTACCAAGACTTGTTTAGGTACATGCAAAAGGGGAGGAGGTACAAAATGTGGTAGAAGAGAAGTATAAATACGAGATGTAGTGGTTGGAGTAAAAATGCCCTCCCGCATACCCATAGGGAGTGGCACTATTAGGAGGTGTGGCCTTGTTCGAATGAGTGTGACTTTGTTAGAGGAAGTGTGTCACAGGGGTGGCTTTGAGGGCTCAAACATTCAAGTGTGACCAGAGTGTCTTCATCTCTTTCTGCTGCCTTCAGATTCAGGTGCAGAACTCAGCTCTTTCTCCAGCACCATGTCTGCCTGCCCACTGCCATGCTTGTCACCATGCCTCCCACTGTGACAATAACAGACTAGACCTCTGACGCTGTAACCCAGTCCCCGTAAATGTTTTCCTTTGTAAGAGCTGCAGTGCTCGTGGCGTCTTCCCGCAGCATTAGAACTCCTAACTAAGACAGTTGCTTTGAACTCATTTTTCCCACCCGTCTCCAAGCTCTCCATGCCACTCTACCTCAGAGCCCTGGCATGGCTTTGCAGCAGTTAAGCTGCATCACTCTCTCCTTGCTCCCTCAAATCCAGAAAATCCTCCTCTCCCAACTGTCCTGAACAGCAAATCACTCTCTTAATCCTTCCCTAGCAGCTCTGATTCTCCCTTGCCTCTTCAAGCGTTTATGTGATGTATAGACAGGAGTTCAGCTTAAACTCAGGAAGTCACCCAAATGGGACAATAGCCACCTCTGACTAAGCTACTGGATAGGGCCCCTCCTCCCAGGGACCATGTCATAACAAGCTGAACTTACTGCATTAGCTAGAGCACACTAACCTTGACTAAGGATCTGTTAGCAAACATCTACAGACGCCAAACACATCTTCCATATCATGCATTCCCACATGGAAGGAGAGGAGTCTTAACTGCCAAGGACTCATCTAGAATTAATCGCACCTTGATTCTTTGTTGTTATTGAGATAGATCTCATTGTATATCCTTGGCTGTCATGGAACATGCTCTGTAGAGTAGGCTGGCCTTGAACTCACAAAGAGCTTTCTGCCTCTGCCTCCCAAGTGCCAGGATTAAAAGTGTGTGCTACCACCAACCAGCTCTTGAAATTGTTGCAGGCAATGTTTTGTTCCCAGTGGGCAGATATCTTCCATTGCCAGGGGCACCAAGAATTTAATTCTGTCATTATTAGTCTAGGAAATCCTAAGGTTAAATTCCGAGTCATAAACCTCTCTTTGATCCTTTTTGCCTTGCCCATTTACCCTCCTCCTTTCTGTTCTGAGAAAAAAGGAAAAATTATCCAAAGAGGGAGCAACGTCATATCAAGGTTGGTTTGTTAAGGGTGGAAAATAATATTACCTGGAAAAGATTTACTGATTTAACAACCCTCCATAACCAATTCCATAGGGGCTATTGCCCCAATCCCCTCTCACAATTAATGGAAGATTTGTTCCTTCTCAGAAATCTCCATGAGGTTTCCAAGTCCTGCCTGACATGCCCCAGGGACATCAGAACACTGCCTTTTGGGGTTAGACTGACTAGGACTGGGGGACTAATTTCACCCACAAGCCACCTTTAAAAAGACCAAATATTTACTGATTATGATAGAGACATTATTGAGATGGGTAAAGGCTTTTCCATGAATATCTAAAGGGGCTGATTTGCTGATTAATTGAAGCCATATCTGGGTGCCTATGTCCTCACCAACCCAACTGTATGTGTCACCTGTCTGTAAATGTTTCTGCCTACTTCTTGAGCCCCATATGTGCCGCCATTTGCCTGGGTACCTACTAGCATCTGCCTCGCGGTTCATGTGCTGATGAACAAAGTATGTCACATTGGCCTAAATAAATGAATTGGGACAGGGGTAAGAAGGGAAGAAGTGAAAAAGAGAGAGAACCTGAAAGCGAAATAGGGGCTGGAGAGGTGTTTCAGTGATTAATAGCGCTTGTGGCTCTCACAGAGAACCTGAGTTCCATTCAACTACATGGCAGCTCATAACCATAACTCTAGTTCCAGGGAATCCAACACTTTTTTTTGCCTCTGTGGGTACCAGGAACACACAAACTGCATCATACATGCATGTAGGTAAAAACTTACAAATAAAATTTAAAAATTAAAATGAAAACATTTAAAAATGGAAAGCAGACTATTAGGAGGGAAGGGATCATTGATGAGAGTAGAAAAAGGCAAGAGAAGATATCGTGGGAGAATGTGATTATAAACATGACAGGCATGTACAAAGTGTCATAATAAAACATTAGTGAGTCATATTTGTTTTTATGAAGAAGGGGAATGAGGAAAGCACATGTGCCTATTCATACACAGTGTAATCATGTGTCATTAGACAATTTGGTCATGATTTTATAGTACCATAAAAAGTTAATAATTTGATTGATTACAAAGATGCTTAGTGTTATATATTTACTTTTATGATATCTGTTTATGAACAGAAAAGCAATTTGTGAGATCATTAATTTTATAGCATATAAAATCTCATCAATATCCATAAAAAATAGTGTGTAATAAAAAAACAAATAAGTTGTCAGAGTTTCAGTGAGTCTAACTGAAATAGTCATGGCTTCACTGAGAGGGGTATGTATAGACTTAAGGTCACCAATGTAACAGATGATAAACGGGCCAAAAAATAAATCAGAGAAACATCATGCCTTCATAATAGCCACAAATAACATAAAATACCTTTGGGTAATGCTAACCAAACAAAAGAAAGACCTATATGACAAGAACTTTAAAACTTTGGAGAAAGAAATTGAAGAAGACACCAGAAAATGGAAAGATCTCCCATGCTCTTGAGTAGGAAGAATTAACATATTAAAAATGGCAATCTTACCAAAAACAATCAGTAGATTCAATGCAATGCCCATCAAAATTCTAGCAAAATTCTTCACAGATCTCAGAAGAATAATACTCAACGTCATATGGAAAACAAAACCCCAGGATAGCCAAAACAGTCCTGTACAACAAAAGAACTTCTGGAGGCATCACAGTCCCAAACTTCAACCTCTACTATAGAGCTAAGTAATGAAAACAGCCTGGTACAGTAATGAAAATAAATAGGAGAACAAATGAATCTAGTCAAAGACCTGGATTTCAATCCACACACGTACAAACAGTTATTTTGACAAAGAAACTAACAATATAAAATGGAAAAAAGAAAGGATATTCAAAATATGGTGCTGGTATAACTGGATATCAACATGCAGGAGAATGCAAATAGATCCATATTTACAGCCATGCAAAACTAAAGTCCAAATGGATCAAAGGCCTCAACATAAGACTAACCACACTAAACCTCATAGAAGAGAAAGTGGGAAATGCACTTGAACGCATTGGCATAGGAGACCACTTCCTAAATATAATCCCAGCATCACAGGCACTGAGAGCAACAATTAATTAATGGGACCTCCTGAAACTGAAAAGCTTCTGTAAAGCAAAGAATGTGGTCAACAAGACAAAATGGCAGACTACAGATTGGGAAAGATTGGTATCAACCCCACATCTGCCAGAGGACTGATCTCCAAAATATAAAAAGAGCTCAAGAAGTTTGACATAGAAAGAACAAATAACTCAATAAAAAATGGGGTACAGACCTAAACAGAGAACTGTCAACAGCAAAATCTCAAAGGGCTAAAATACACTTAAGAAAATGGTCAACACCCTTAGCCATCAGAGAAATGCAAATCAAAACAACTCTGAGATTCCATCCTACACATGTGAGAATGGCCAAAATCAAAAACACTGATGACAATTTATGCTGGAGAGGTTGTGGGGTAAGGGGAACGCTTCTGCATTGCTGGAGGGAGTACACAATTGTATAGCTGCTTTGGAAATCAGTATGGCAATTTCTCAGAAAACTAGGAACCAACGACCTCAAGGCCCAGCAATACTGATTTTGGGTATATACCCAAAAGACACCAAATCATACCACAAGGACATGTGCTCAACTAAGTTCATAGCAGCATTAGTTGTAATAATCAGAACCTGGAAACAACCTAGATGCCCCCCAACTGAAGAATGGATAAAGAAAATGTGGTACATTTATACAATAGAGTACTATACAGTGGTGAAAAATAATGACATACTGAAATTTGTTGGCAAATGGATGGATATAGAAAAAAACATGTTGAGTGATGTAAACCAAACCCAGAAAGACAAATATATCATGTATTCACTCATAAGTGACTTTTAGACATCAAGCAAAGAAAAACCAGCCTACACAACCCCAGAGAGACTAGACAACAAAGAGAAATCTAAGAGAGATATACATGGATCTACATAGGAAGGTAAGCAAGAAAGGAACTCCTGAGTAATTGGGAGGAGAGGTTAGAAGGGTAGAGGGGAGGAAGAAAGGAGAGTACAGAAGAATATATAGCTTAATAAAAACAATAAAAAGATCACCATTGTAAGGGAGGACAGACCTGAATGCTGACTTTGTGAATTATGTCTCAAGAAAGCAAGAAGCTTGGGAGTAACAGGTGTGCCAAGGGCACCCTGGGCTTGCTCCTGCTCTTCCTTTATCAAGAGGACAATTCTCAAGTGTTCATTCCACGCATCTGTGGAAATATCAAAGTACACACCTCCTTAGAAAAGCAACCATGGCAGCCCCCAATGCATTGTTCCCTACAAGATCCATGGAGACCAATACTTGGTGGACATAGAGGTGAGACAACAATGGCCCTGGGACCCCAGACCTGCCACTCCCTAAAACCTCCACGTGGGAGAAAGGCCAGGGGCCACCCTCCCCAGTTGCCTTTGGCATTCCTAGCACCAGAAGGGAGCTGGTCTGCCAGACAGCCATCTACCCCACCTCCAACGTGTCGTTCCCTGCAAGCTCTGTGGAGACCAATACTTGGTAGACATAAGAGCAGCCAGCAGGGAGCTTGTCTGCTAGACAACCATCTACCCCGCCCCCAATGCTTCGTTCCCTGAGAGCTCCATGCATACTAATCCTTGGTGGACATAAGAGACATAAGAGTTGAAGGAAGAGATGGGAAGGCACCAATGCAAGAACTCCTCCAACATCCTAAAAAGCAACATGGTACCATCAGAACCCAGTGGACACACAACAGGAAGACTTGATCATCCTAACCCAGAAGATATAGAAGAAAATGACTTTAAATATTACTTAATGAAAATGATGGAGATCTTTAAAGAGGAAGTGAAAAAGTCCTTAAAGAAATGGAGGAGAAGAAAACAAAAAGCTGGAAGAAATTAATAAATCCCTCAAAGAAAACGAAGAAAACCAAGAAAAAGCAATCAAACAGGTGAAGGAAACAGTTTAAGATTTGAAGATTGAAATAGAGGTAATAATGAAAACACAAACCAAGGGAACTCTGGAAATAGAAAATCTGGGTAAACAAACAGGAACTACAGAGACAAGTATAACCAACAGAATACCAGAGATAGAAGAAAGAATCTCAGGTGCTGAAGATGCTATTGAGGAAATAGACTCATTGGTCAAAGAAAGCACTAAATCCAACAAATTGTTAACACAAAACATTCAGGAAATCTGGAGCACCATGAAAAGACCAAACCTGAGAATAATAGGGGTAGAAGAAGGAGAAGAATTCCAGTTCAAAGGCACAGAAAATATACTCAACAATATTATAGAAGAAAACTTTCCCAACCTAAAGAAGGATATACCTATGAAGGTAAAAGAAGCTTACAGAACACCAAATAGACTGGATCAAAAAAAAAAAAAAACCCATACACTCGCCATATACTAATCAAAACACAAAACATACAGAACAAAGAAAGAATATTAAGAGCTGCAAAAGAAAAGGTCAAGTAACATATAAAGGAAAACCTATCGGAATTACACCTGATTTCTCAACCATGAAAGCCAGAAGGTCCTGGATAGATGTGCTGCAGACACTAAGAGACCATGGATGCAAGCCCAGACTACTGTACCCAGCAAAGCTTTCATTCACCATTGATGGAGAACACAAGATATTCAATGACAAAAACAGGTTTAAACAATACGTATCCACAAACCCAGCCTTACAGAAAGTACTAGAGGAAAGCCACAACCCAAGGAAGCTAACTACACCCACAATAACATAGGCATCTGATAACCCATCACCAGCATAACCCAAAAAAGAGAAACACACAAACACTACTACCAAAAGATAACCAGAGCTAACAACCACTGGTCATTAATATCGCTTAATATCAATGAAATCAATTCACCTATAAAAAGACACATTCTGCTGTTTACAAGAAACACACCTCAACCTCAAAGACAGACACTACCTCAGAGTAAAGGGTTGGGAAAAGGCTTTCCAATCAAATGGACCTAAGAAACAAGCAGGTGTGGCTATCCTAATATCTAACAAAATTGATTTCAAACTAAAATCAATCAGAAGAGATGGAGAAGGACATTATATACTCATAACAGGAACAATTCACCAAGATGAAGTCTCAATCCTGAATATCTATGCCCCTAATTCAAGAGCACCCACATATGTAAAAGAAACACTACTGAAACTTGAATCACACATCAAACCCCACACACTAATTGTAGGAGATTTCAACACCCCTCTCTTGACAATGGACAGGTCAAATAGACAGAAACTTAATAGAGAAATAAGAGAACAAACAGATGTATTGAATCAAATGGACTTAACAGACATCTATAGAACATTCCACCCAAACACAAAGGAATATACCTTCTTCTCAACACCTCATGGAACCTTCTCTTGATCATGTTCTTGGTAACAAAGCAAACACCCACAGATACCAAAAAATTGGGGGTAATCCACTGTGTCTTATCAGATCACCATGGAGTAAATCTGGAATTCAACAACAATACTACTCCCAGAAAGCCTACAAACTCATGGAAACTGAATAGTCAACTACTGAACCACACCTGTGTCAAGGAAGAATTAAAGAAAGAAATTAAAGTCTTCCTTGAACTCAACGAAAATAAAGAAACAACATACACCAACCTATGGGACACTATGAAAGCAGTGCTTAGAGGAAAGTTCATAGCACTTAGTGCCCACATAAAAAAAAAACAGAGAAAGCACACATTAGTGACTTAACAGCACACCTGAAAGCTCTGGAAAAAAAAGAAGCAGAATCA
>PVIU01032895.1:0-13041 GCA_004026605.1 Ondatra zibethicus | reverse complement strand
TCACTGTCTACTATAGGCCTGCACTGTTATGCTCACCGGATACACACCTCACTGTCTACCATAGGCATGCGCTGTTGTGCTTACCGGATACACACCTCACTGTCTACCATAGGCATGCACTGTTATGCTCACTGGATACACACCTCACTGTCTACCATAGGCATGCACTATTGTGCTCACCGGATACACACCTCACTGTATACCATAGGCATGCGCTGTTGTGCTCACCGGATACACACCTCACTGTCTACCATAGGTATATGCACTATTGGGTTCACTGGATACACCTCACTTTAGTCAGGATTTCTGCAAGAGTTTAACTTCTGAATTGTCAAATTTATCTTGCTTTCATAGTCTTGTATACATTATTCTATTTATAATAAATTGTATCACCTTACTTTACTAGTTCACCCTGTTTTATGGAGACAAGAAGGAGACCCTGAGGGATGTTATGGATCGGAGGCTGTTACCCCCAGACCTAGAGAAAATGATCAGCCAGGCACAGTGTAGCTTTTGTTGGAGAATGATGTCATATTAATAAGAACTAATAATGTTTACTGGGAACTTTTAAGTTCCCCAATGGCAATGTAGAACAGGTAGTTTTATTAGTTTGATTTTACTGAGGAAACATGGCCCAGGGCCCTGATCCATAGAGTGAAGTGCAGCAGTTAAAACACAACAGTGAGACAGTTTGGCTCAAGTATCCCGTCTCTCACCGGGAGAAGGTAGAGAATTCCGTTTCTTCCAAGTAGTCACATGACAAAGCATCTGTAGAGAGTTATAGAAATGGATTTAATGAATATCTGCAAGTCATCTAAGTGATATGCAAAAGCCACTCAGATGCTGATGGGAGGCTTAAAAACAAAATATTTAAAATACTGTCTTTGCTCTCTAGAACCTCATAATTTAGCAAAAGTATTAAAATACCATAGCTAGAATATAGCTCAAGCAGTGGGTGAGTGAGCCAGAACTTCTGAAACAGGGAACTCCAAAGAAAGGGACTAGAACCGCATTTTAGAAGCTTGAAACATTTAGTGTGTGGAGACCAAATTCCACACTGAACAGACCTTGAAAGGCATTCAGTGGAAGCCGTTGCATATGTGAAGGAAGCATCAGGTAGCTTATTTGGGATATGGGCAAGGAGAAAGGAGCCAAGATTGGAAAGGGGACTAAAGTTGAGCCTTTTCCAGAGACAGCAGGGAGTGGCTGGCAACCTGGGTTAGTGTGCTTGAGTAGAAGGGGTTTGCATGACTTGTTTGAACTCTCGAGGCATGCTAACTAAGCCTTTGAATGTCTGTGTAACCAGCGTATGTTGTTCTCTGTGTCTCATGAATCCCAGTTACAATAAGCCAAATAATAATGTATGATATACTTTATGTGATTCCTCCCTCTAGATCATAATGTATGGCAGAAAGTATATTCTGTACCTGTGTGTGTGTGCATGCCTCATTGTGTGGAGGTCAGAGGACAACATGTGGGGCTGGTTCTTGCCTTCTGTTGTATGGGTTCTGGCGATGGGTTCTTGCTAGGCTTGGCAGCAAGCAGCCTTACCTAGTCACAGCCTGGAACCACATGAGACAAGAGTGTCGATCGAGGAACCGTCCAGATCAGATGGGCCTGTGGGCCTGCCTGCGAGAGGTTGTCTTGATTATCAGTTGATATATCAGTCCAAGCCCACTTTGGGTGGTGTCATCCCTAGACAGGTGGTCCTGGTCTACATAGGTAAACATGAGCCTGCGGATGGGCCAGCAAGCGGTGTTCCTCCATAGTTTCTGCTTCAGGTTCTTGCTTTAATTCCTGCTCTGGTTTCCCTCAGCGGTGGACTGTGACTTGGAAGGGAAATCCAAATCCAGCCTCTCCTCTCATAAGTAGTTTCCTGTCAGAGTGTTTTATTACAGAAATGGGATGGAAACTAGAAAAACTATAGAGGCATCCTACCTGTACCATATATTGTTTTGTGATTGACAGTGATGACCATGACTGTCTTCAAGGCAGCAGCTACCACTAGTGGTTTGGGGCAAATAATTAGGTCAGTGGTAAAGTGGAGATTTTAGTTAGGATGTATCAGTTAGTGTTTAACCAGGAAAACAGAAGTCATACATAGGACTGGGTGTAGTGCCACATATCTGTAGCCTCAGCCCTTGGGAGGGTGAGGCAAAAGGATCATGAACTTGAGGTGTCAGTGAATTTTACCCATCCTGGTCTAGGTTTTCCAACTGATGGAGTTTAATAGAGGAAACTGATTATGGGGTGGAATAAGAACCAAATGGTACAGAGAGATGCAGTCCCCAAGTTAGCTAGAGCGTAAAGCTAGCCGCCATGAACTTATTCTTAGGGCTATGAAAACAGAGGGAGGAGACAGTTTTGGTGAAGTCTGGAGGCTTGGGCTCAGTGTGAACTGGTTGGAGGACAGAGGAAATGTAGGGAGAAAGAGATAGCAGAACTGATGGAACAGGAAGGCTTCTTGTTTTTAGGGGAGGGCTAGCCCAAACCTAAGCCTGGGCTGTAAAGACGCCTTATAGAAGTTGGAGAGAAAGGCTCTTCATGGGAAGAATGTTGACTGGCCATTCTTTGTTTCTGCTTGTTAGCTATAAAAGTATATGAATAATTTTTCTTCTTGTACCTTTAAGCTAAGATTTAATCAAGTTAAATATTTCAAGTTGTCAACATAGACCTGAGGTGGCTTTAATGATGACACCCAACAAGTCGAGATGCTTATGACCTCACATTTGAAAGGAAGCCACCGTTACTGTTAGCAGGCCTCTGTGTGCCCCTTTCAGCTGCTAGTTTTGATGCTCCATGAGAGCCTAGGTCATGGCCGTGTCCTCTGCGGTAGACCTTGTTTCCACATCAACCTTCACCCAGAGCAGTGTAACCCTGCAGTCAGCTTTGGTCCTAGGTTCCTCTCCATCCTTCAGGCCTCTCTCTTTTGGATGGTTTGTAATCTCTCGTGAATGTGAGTAGGTGTGTTCTTTTGCCTTTTCCTTGTAGGACTTGTTGTGGACTGGTGTGCAGTGCCACAGTGGCATGCATGATACCAAAGAGAGGCAACAAGGTAAACCTCCCACTGTCCTCAGTTAGGACTTGACTAACTGGAAGCTGGTCTTGGTTCTTTCCTTTTAAATAAGCCAGTCATCTCTGAGTAACTGTCTTGTTCCTAATTTCCTTGCACTAAGCTGCTGAATGCTTTTGTGGAAGTAGTAATAACTGACCATGCATATAGTAGCTGTTCTATGTCATCCCTTCTCTTTGTGAGGACCTATGAATTTGTTGAGTTGTCACAAAATTGTGCACTCGGCTGTAATGTTGACCTCATGCTTGAGAATGAGGAAGGGGGAGGCAGAGTGTTTAAGAAGGCCTGGCCCTCAGCTGGAACAGTTATCAGCCCAGCATTTTTGCTCCAAGATCTGTACTGCTGACTGCATCTCTCTTCTTTCCAGTCCTAGCACTTTGTAGTATAATAGATGCAGACATTTCTTTGATTATTTAAGAGCAACTAAAGAGATTTTGGCTTGTTTGATGTCTCGTTCATTGTGGGTTACACAGCTTTGGCTGTCTTTTACTTAAAAACAGAGAAAGACAAAAGTCATAAAAGAGCATTAAAGATAGTTTTTGAGATGCTGAGGCCTGTGGTTTCCTTTGGGTGCACAGCTGACACACCAGGTCTGTGGCTTCACATCTTTGGATACAACTGAACATGGATGGAAAACCTTTGGGAAGGAAGGACACATCTTACTTGAATATATGAAGGCTTTTATGTCTTAAAAGTCATCTCTAAACAATACAGTGCAATGAGTATTTACCTAGTGTGTATCTCTCAGGTATTGTGAGTAACCTAGAGATGATGTAAACACATGGGAGGGTGCATGCACATTATATGCAACTACACCACTTCCTATAAGTGACAGGAGCACCCCCATATTTTAATATTCAAGGGATCCTGGAGCCAGTCCTTCATGGTTAGCAAGTGACACCTGCCCATACTGACACATAATTGCTACCTCCAGTCACATGAGCAAAGGAGTCTAGTCTCAGTTGACTAGACTTTCGTGACGGCTTTCCATAGAGAATGCCGAGAGCAGAGACACAACTTCATGGGGCTGTTTTGAGAGTTGCATTGGAACCCCAAACAATCTGTTGGGTTCTTGAAAACCTGGCAGTGTTAAACTGGAAAGCCCACAGTTTAACCTGGATTAAAAATGAAGTAGGACTTGGTTGAGAAAGCCATTATCTGAGCATCAGCTTGAGCGGCATGCCCCTCTCACATGCTGTCCCCAATGTTTGTCTCAGTTGTGTACGTGCATATGTCTGTGTATGTATGTGCATATGTATGTGTGTGTATGTGCTTATGTATGTGTGTGTTTCAGACAGGCTCTCACTCTGTAGCCCTGACTGTCCTGGAACTCACAGAGATTGTCTAGCCCCTGGATCCTGAGTGCTGGGATTAAAGGCATGTGCCACCATGCTGGGTTGGTTGCCTTACTGTTAAAAACAAAGGGGAAAGAGGTTCAGGCCTAATGAAATCGACATGTGCATCCCAGGGTCCTTCATCAGGACCTAGCCCCTGATGGATTGTTCTAGGAGACTGTCTAAATCAGTAGCTCAAAAGACACCAGCCTTTAGCATTCCAGCCAGTGTAGCTGAGGGGGCTGCCGCCTCGGCTCTGTGCAGTTCTTTCTGTGTGATAAATAATTGTAAAGAGAACTGTCGCCCGGAGCATCTGGGTGATGGAAAGGCTGCTTGGAAAGAATGCTGACCTTTGTGAGCAGCCCCAGCATCTGGTGTGGGGACTTGGTGCGTTTGGGAAGGGGCTGGCTGTATGTTTGACATCAGGTTCTAGAATGTTCTTTCCAAGTTGTCTTGTGTTGGTCCCAGTTGACTTGTATGCTTTAGGAAATAAAAAGGGACTGTAAGGAAGGATTAGTTAGATTCCGTCTCTCTGGAAAACCTCTGTTGGTGACCAGCAGGCTGAGATGAAAGCTTTCTTGAATTTTCTAGTATGACTTCTCTCAAGTAGCTGGCAGTGCAGGGGATATCTCAGGAAGAAAAAAAAATGTTTTGCCCCCAGGAAGGTCAAATGATGGGAGAAAAGAGAGAAAGAGCCTCCCAGGAGTCAGGAGACATTTGGCAGAGCAGAAGCAATTCAAACATGAGCTGAAAAGATGCTTTGAATCTCACAGGGAAACATACGTAAGCCATCAGTTGGTGTTGGATGCATCTTGAAGTTTTGAACTTTTGTGCTTAACATAAACCAAGAAGACCACAAGTTTTATACCAATGACCCCAAACCACAAAGTAATTTACTTTTATTAACACTGGAGTAAATACCAGTGTTTGCTGGCATGTGGCTTAGAGATGAAACATGAAAGAAAAACGTCTGTTTGGCTTTCTTCTTCCCCCAAAGCTGAAACAGCTGGCAAAAGGCAGGGTTTTGCCTCAACTGTAATTGTCCGGAAATTTAAAATAGTCCTTTTACTTTTTTGGAGTTTATATTGAAATTCCATCTTTTCATGAAATCAGTGAGCCCAAGTTTAATAGCAGGCATCCGTCTCTCATGGGTACCCCTGTTATGGGAAAGTCAGTCAGCTTTGGGCCTCAGCATGGTACAAGTCTTAATGGCCTCGGGATGGGGGTCCTGGGTAGGGTCCAGGATCTTGGATCATCTGAAGCTGAGCCATGCCATCCCTGCTTCAACACTTCTTACCTCCCAGAGGTCCCAAAGGGAGTTATATACGAGGAGAATGAGCTCAGAGGAGCTCAGTCAGTCTCCTCCCTACCCCCATCACTGTGATGTTCTTTTCCCCAAACTCTGTCGAGGGCTTGAAGATCTGAACAGGGTATCTAAGTGTCACCCGTATAAGATCCAGTCACGATCGTGATCCCCTGAAACACCATTTTTATGACACGCCCACATTCATAGATCAGCCATAGTCTGTAGTGTTTAGGGTTCAAAATGAGAAAATGAGAGCAGTTTGATGGCCTTTCCTTCTGCCAGTAGTTCTGTGATCAGTGGCTAGAATCCAGAACAAGGGCATTTGCAAGTTAAGTTGACAGAAACCTGCTTGTGTGTAGCAGGTGTCTCCCCGGAAGTGTGCACTGGCTTCACTACCCAAGACCACTTGCCCACACCATCCTCCCCTTTTTCTTTGCTGCGTCCTCTTCTGGAAGCAAGCATTAGATGCTGTTACCTCCTGCCCAGCACTGCTGAAGCCATCCCAGTTTTTTCATAAGTTGGCCGTGCTTTTGCCTGTCTCTTCCAGGCATGAGGTTGAGCTCTCTTTGCTTTCTGACCGCCACCCTCCTTCCTCCCGACTCACTTGCCACAGACATATCCTCCCCTGGCCTCTCGTCTAGCGCCTCTCTTTCCCCCTGCTTTCCTTCCCTCTTAATTCAGATCTTGGCCCTGGCATGGATCAAGTCTCCTTATTCTGTGCTCTCTAAACACAGGTCAGCTTCCTCCCTGGAACTCCCAACAGTCGCTGTGTTATAGTTGTGTACTAACCTACTCTCTTCTTGTCCTGTGCCTCCCTGCCATGTTTCTTGTGTTGAACGCAGTCTCCTTTCGTGGTAAGTCTGCTTAAACGTTTACTGAATTAGTGAATGCCCTGGAGTGTCTATATACTTCCTGGGGCACAGTGGAAGACCAGGATGTCTCTACCACCTCTCAGGAGTTTGAAATTTATGGTGGCAGTGCCTCTCATCTTGTCCCTCCTGAGATCCATGTCTGGCTTTTAGTGCATTCAAACTCTCAAGCTCATAGACCCTTTCTCTGGACTACTACACTCCTGGTCAGCAACCGCAAAGCAAGAAATTCTCCTAGTTGCATTTCCTAGCCATTATTTGCATTCCCTTATACTTTGGGGTTCTCTGTGTTGTGTGTATGTGTGTTAGTATATGCTTGCCTGTAAATGCGAATATGATGCTGAAGTTTGTGTTGAAATGCCTTTGTCTGTTGCTCTCTGCATTATTGTTATTATTAGTATATTATTGAGACAGAATCTGGAGCTTAAGATTTCAGCTAGACTGAGAGGTCACTGAGCCCCAGGAGTCACCTGTGTTCACCCCCCAGCATGGGGGCAAGGGAGGGTTACAGATGCACTGCCCTACAGCCATCTTTTGTATGGGTGCTGGGGATCTAGACCCAAGTCCTTATGCTTGTGCAGCCAACACATCCCCCACGGAGCCATTTCCTTAGTCTTCTGATTTCAGATACCTTTGTTGTTATTAGCTTTCATTGTGATAATGCACACATCAAATGTGCTCCCTTATTTTCAAGCCTGTGGTTCAGTGGCATCAGTGGTTCAGCATACGTGGTTCAGTGCCATCAGTGGTTCAACATATGCGGTTCAGTAGCATCAGTGGTTCAGCATATGTGGTTCAGTGGTATCAGTGGTTCAGCATACATGGTTCAGTGGCATCAGAAGCATGCATGTTGTGAGCACCCATCACTACTAGCCCTCCACAGAACTTTCTTCTTACCCCAGCTGAAACTGTATTCATAACAATAAGACCTCGTTTCTTTGCCCTTAGCTCCCAGCAACCGCCATTCTATCTTCTGTCTCTATGAATTAGATTAATCTAGGTGTCTCGTTTGAAGGGGGGTGTCACTCAGTATTTGTCTTTTTATTACTGGCCTATTCACTTGGTGCAGTGTCCTTGTGGTTCATGCACATTGGCTCGTATGTTGGAATTCCCTTCCAAAACTGAGTCATATTCCTGGTATGAGTCTATATGTTTGAAAGTATCCACCTTCCATCCTTTGGCTCTTGTGAGCCATACAGCTATGAGTATGAGTGTATAAATGTCTCTTTGAGCCCATTATGTTACCTTTTAACTTCATACATCTCTTATCCTGTCTAAGGTAAGTCAGATCTAGAGCCTAGTCCTTAACGTTCTCATATAAGACATGCTGCTTGTGGCAGGTCAGTGATCAATAATTATTGTCTAACTTTTGTCTGTACCAGAAAACTGAATAGTCTGCATCATGAGTCTGGGTACCAATGAACTTGGAAACATAAGGGTCATCCACTCCATCCATAGGGGTTGAAGATATCTGTTTTACGAGGTGGGAAATTAGGAAGTTGTATTTATTGGAACCTGGACACTAATATTTTTAAACCACCACCTCACAATGGAAACAAAACCATACATTTGAATGACCGGCTCTTTTCTATGGTGCTCCTTCTTCATGGAAAGATGGGCTCTTGCATCCCTCCAGAATATATAATTGCACTCCCAATCTGTGTCTGTCACTCTGTTGTCTGCCTCCCTCTTTAATCCAGTAATAGATTTCCAAAGCCTTTGAAGTGTTGTTCTTTCTCTGGAATGTCCCATCAATCAGTGCACCCATGTCCTTGTCAAAATGAGAGATGAAGGTGACTCTGAGTATGGGCTGCCAGCCATGCTTGCAGCCATTGGCACTCTCCACAGTACCCGAGGCCTGACTGGGGACACTTTCCTGAAGAGCTCTCCTTAAGTTTCAACAACCCTTTTCAGGATTGTGTAATTACTACTTTTGTAAAATGTGTAGCTAGTCTTCTCTTTAAAGCACAATTCCAGGATTTTTGTGCTTGTGGATAACAGCCATACAGCCTTCAAGGTTCTTGAAAAGGAGTTGAAAGGTGGAGGGAAGAATGGACCATCCTGTGGGCAGCCCATTCATGTCTCCTGCCCACATCAGCTCACCACCCCTTGCTCCTTCTTCTTCCCCTGAGAGGCTAACTTGATTCTCCATTTCTCACTCTCAACTGATGGCTTCCCAAAGAAGTCTGTGATCTGTCTTCCTGCACTGATGTTGCCCTCACCTGCATCCTGTGTACCCTTATGTATCAAGCTTTCTTGTTGAACTATCCTCGGACCACCAGTCCATAGGTAATGACCCGAATGATTATTAATTATAAAAGCTTGTCCTTATTAGGACAATTTAGGCTTTTCTCCAGCTACCTCTTATAACTTACTTAACCCATGTTTTTTAAATTGACTTTCTGCTACATGGCTCGGTTACCTCTTCTTAGGATGGCACATCCAACTTGCTCCGAGTCTGCTGGCGAAATCCATGTGTGTAGATTCCTCTTCCCAGTTTCTCTCTCTCTCTCTCTCTCTCTCTCTCTCTCTCTCTCTCTCTCTCTCTCTCTCCTGCCCCCGGAAGTCCTGCCTAGTCTCTCCTGCCTAAGTATTGGCCATTTAGCTCTTTATTAAACCAATCAGAAGGTGCCTTAGGCAGAGACACATCTTTAAATATTTTATAACATGCTTATATTCTGCTCTCTTTGCTTTTTAAGAAGTGATATTCTGGGGCTGAAGTGATGGTTCAGTGGGTGGGTAAGAGCACTGACTGTTCTTTCAGAGGACCCTGGGTCAATTCCAGCACCCTATAACTCCAGTTCTAAAGGATATGATATCCTCACACAGACATACCTGTAGGCAAAACACCAATGCACATAAAATAAATAAATAACTCTTAAAAAAGAAATGACCTGCCTGCTTCCATCTAAGCTTTGCCCTTGGCCTGTGACTTGTGTCAGCTGGGTGGACTATCAGCCCCTCTGTGCTGTTCCTCTAGCATGCTTCCTAGCTTCCCCATCCTTTCTACCCCATGAAGCTGATTCTCCATGCCTTCCCTCCTTTATCGCTGATGCTCTCCTCTCATCCCCACATTCTGTAGAAGCTGCTGGGGTCAAGGTTTCCTGTATCTTTTATCCCACCCCAACACAGTTCACATCCAACACAGCTTTCCTGCCTCATCAGAGCATGGACTTATGTTCTCTTCTCTCTCTCTCTCTCTCTCTCTCTCTCTCTCTCTCTCTCTCTCTCTCCTTCCATAACATTCTCATCTCATTATCTCCTCCTCCTCCTCCTCCTTCCTCTCTCTCTCTCTCCTTCCATAACATTCTCATCTCATTATCTCCTCTTAACTCATCAAGAACTTGTTCTCCTTTGCTGGACCATCTTTTTTTCCCCCACTGACCGAGTTGCTGTTTATCCCCCAAGGTTCTGTCCTTGGATGCCACATGAATAGTTTCACCTAGTGGTGATCACATTCAGGTGTCCATGTTCAACTCTGCCCTTCTTGTGCTCTCTAGTACATCCCGTGATCAGTGTTGCCATAGAGATATGTCTTAGGCATTATCAGCCTTGATAGGAAGAAATGTGGCTAAGTATGTCCTTCTAAATTTGTTCCTCTTGAAGCCGCCTCCATTAATAGAGTACACAAGCATGAACCTGTTCTTCAGTGTGGAAATCCAAAAGTGCTTCTCCTGGTTAATGCCTCACATCAGGTCAGTCTACATGCAAATACTTCAGCCTCTAGTTTCAGAATAAACCTGTATATCTACTTACTTTTCATTGACTATTTCCCTTACAGTCCAAGTTACCATCTTTTCTCCTAGTCAACTCTCTGTGTCCTTATTGGTTCTTCTCCCTCTGGTATTTCTCTCCTCCTCCCTGAAAGTCAATTCTCCATATATTGGCTAGAGTCCCTTTTCAAAAAACTGCTAATTGAACCATATCCTTCTCTGCTTAAAACTTGCTTCTCAGTGGCTTTGGACCGCATAAGAAAAGTCCAGAGTGCAGATTGTGACCGAGACACACCTCACCTGCCTCTCTGACCCCAGTGGCTAGGTATTGATTGGCATTTGCACTGGCTCCATTGCAGCCATCCTGGCCTTTTGCTTTTCCAGTCAGTTCATGATCATACACACCTATGGGCACTGAATTTGCATCTCTCTCCACCAAGAATGTTCTTCCCATACAAGGGAGTGTTGTTTCCTGCATTCACCCAGGTCTCTGCCGGTCATTCCTTAGATAAGCTCTTCCAATATAAAACACCCCAAATAGAAGTCCACTCTAGCACTCTCTGTCCTGCGCTTGATTGATTCATAGCTCTCATCACTACCTAAGGCTCTATACTATTGTGTGTCTTAGCTACTAGATGTCATACCACAGGTTCCTGAACCACATCCCTGCTGTCTGGAACAATGCCAGGCATCTCAGTCATATGTGCAGTAAATAACTGATGAATGAATGGGTCTACTCCAGAGCATAGAGATAAATATTAACAGTAATTCATATTACCTTTTTAAAAATTATACTTTTGGCCATGTACAATTTCAGTTAGCACTCAGATACATAATCTCATTTTTTTTCCTCTGTGAGGTCAATGCTATGGTTTCCTGCCCCCGACACCATTTAGCAGGTAAAGACAGGACTACATCACAGGTATATTTTCCCCAAATCACATAGCTAGTCATTGGGATATAAGTTCATGTCTTCTAATTGAAGGACATGTCTCTGTTAGCTTTTCATCACTAGGGAAATTACCTGAGATAAACTTAGGGAGGAAAGAGTTTAGCTTAAGTCCATCATTGGCCAGCACCAGGGCTTCTTTCCCCGGGGCAAGGCAGAAGCATCACAGCAGCAGAAGAGCATGGAGGAGAAAAGCTAGTCATCTTGTTGTAGCTCGGAAGTAGAGGAAGGGAGGAAAGACATTCCTTCAGCAGTACACCCCAAGTGGCCCAGCTCCTGCAACTGGGCCTCATCTTCTAGTTTCACCAACAATGCCATAAGTTTATGACTCCTTCGGAGGATTAATACGTTGATTAGGTCTGAGTGCTCAAGATCCAATCACTTCCCCAAAGCCCTGCTTCTCAACACTGTATTGTGATCAAGTTTCCAACACAGAATCCTTTGAAGAGTCTCCCAAACTTTAACAGTAACAGTTAAGCCTAAATCTCCCGATTTTAAGAACTACCTTATTGCATGTGTGAGAGAACGAAAGCTTTGGGAGGGACAGTTGGTTTGGTCTGCTGAGAGGCGGGGAGGCTGGGTGACATGTGCCATAGGAAAATATCATGCTACTTGTATCTTGAGACTTGAATATGGAGTTGGAGATGAATAAAGAGCAAAGACATTCCTAATGTGACGGATGGCATGAGTAGATGCAGAGGCACGCATCTGTGTGGCGAATTCATAAAAGATGTAAGCTCACACAGCAGATTCCTTAAGTGGCGAGGCAGTCTAAAAGTTGCAGTGGGAAATGTTAGGAAAACATCTGAATCAAGGTTGCTTTGCAAACAAGTACGAGCCAAGATCCCCTGGTGCGGCCAGCAGCACAGAAGAGTAGGGGAGGCCAAGGGAGCAGAGCGGGGGCAAGACCCTGGGTTGGAAGGCCTCCTTCAGGAAGAGAGGTGATTCAAACTCCCAGGTGCAAAGGAGGTGCGGAGGCCTGTGAAGACACAGGGGCTCCAGCCCTCAAGTTGTGTTTGTCTGAGGGTGCCAGGCTTTCCAAAGCAACCTGTTAACATATAGGCAGAAGAGAATCAAATTCAGAGGTTAGGTTGCTAAGATTAATGAAGTAGGTATCGTGTGGGAAACAACAGAAATTGTGCAACAGCAATAGATCTTAAATCCTATGAATGAGTGCATTTATCTCCATCATGTGTTAACTCCATCTTCAGTACTTTTGGGGAGACTCAAACCTCAGTCCTTGTATATGCTAGACAACCCTTCTAACAGAAATACCCAAACCGGTACTCAGTTTATGTACATAAATATAGAATTTTATTTACATTTTATGTAATACTTATAGTTGCATATAATTACAGATGATTTTACTTATGTACTATTTATTTAGTTGCAGTGCTGGAGATAGAACCTAGCACTTAATGCATGCTAGGGAAGCTCTCTGCTCCTGAACTTCATGCCCAACACATGCAGTACCTTCTGTGTGTGTGGAGTGAAAGTGTGTGCACCTAAGTGTGCAGGTACAGTCACATGTGTATGTGTGGAGACCAGAAGTGAATGTCCACTAGCTCCCTCAATTTCTCTCCACCGTAATTGTTAAGACCTGGACTGGGACTGAATGAGCATATGATCAAACCAGACTCTCTGAATGTGGCGGCGAAAGTTGGCAGATGGAGAACCCATCAACAATGACACCAGGACCTATCTCTTCTGCATGTATTATCTTTTTGAGAACCGAGTCTTTTTGAATGCACTCCTTCCTAGGCCAGGAGGGATGGGGGTGGGCCTTGGACTTCCAAC
>PVIU01032894.1:0-13036 GCA_004026605.1 Ondatra zibethicus | reverse complement strand
GGGATTCTGCTTCTGGTCTCAGCAGGCACAAGCATACCTTAAGACCAGGCTGGCCTCGAATTCACAGAGATGCCTCTGCTTCCTGAGTGCTGTGATTAAAGGTGTGTGCAATCATAGCCAGGCCAAGGAATGACTATGTTCTAAATAGACCTTTAAGCTTCTGCCTTAGCTATCAGGCTGTTGTTGAAATAATGGGCTCCAAGGAATTAGAATTTCTTCAGGAATTTCCTGCTAGGAGCAGAATTGGCTAAAGCCTTGGGGGGTATCCAGCAATAAAACCTAATTTCTGAAGAAATTTTTAGAAGCAGTTTTGCAGCCTGGGACTGACCTTGAAAGACAGTTAGAACCCACCCAGTTGTGGGCTACCAAATCACTGTGCTGTCTGTAGTTTTGCATATCTCTTATATCTCTTGCTTTCTATTTAAATTCTACCCTTACAGGACCCCTGGTGATGACCTTGACCTTGGGGAGTTGTTGGAAGTCTATCATTCTTCCCAATGTGGCCACATGAATAAATCTCCTTTTTCTGCTTCTTTCTTACACACACACACACACACACACACACACACACACACACACACACACACACACATGCACGCACGCATGCGCACGCCCGCGCACACACACACCAAGGTCAACCAAGTATACAAAGTGACAAAGGTTTACAAACGGTAACCAGGACTACACAGAAGAACCTTGTCTGGAAAATCACAAAAACAACAATAATTCTTGTTCCTCTGTGAATAGTCATGATGTTTCTCCCTACAGTATTTCCTCCTTGTACATAGCTTTCACATTAACCACAATATCACATTGTTCATATGACATATTGCTAAAATATTCTTTATATTTGACAATCAAAAACTTTGTTCTGGTGGGGCTGTAGTTCCTTGGTAGGGTGTTTGCCTAGAATGTGAAAATCCCTGGGGTTAATCTACAGCAACTCTCACCCCTCCCCAGCCTCAGTGAAATGGTTTATTACGGGAGAAAGAATGCTTCAAGGGCCACTGTCATTTGAACGGCAAATGTGGCAGCCACAGAACTAGGACACTACTTAGGTGTTTTCTCAAGAGAGAGCTCCCCATCAGCAGCTTAGTGAGCAGACCACCTGGAAGTCTCTTTCGTCAGTTCCCAAAAGAAACCAACTACAACACAATATTAGATGATGAAGCTCAGGAGTACTAGACAGAGCATGTGTGCCTCTTTGAATAGAAACTCCTTTGAGAAACTCAACTTCTTCATTGTGATGGCAGCGTTCCCAGTGCTGTGCCCTGTTTAGATCTTTGCTTCCACAACCTGTCCTCCTTCCTCCCTTTCTCAGCAATGAAGGAGTTGGCCTATTTGCTATCTTTGCCTACTCTCCCTGCTCCCCCACCTCTAATGCACCTTTGCTCGGATTTCTGATTCCATCATGATGCTTGCTTCTGGGAGGACTGAGGCTCAGAGAATAAGCCAGTGTACTCTATTATTTAAGTGAAAAACCCAGCCCAGAAGACTCGCTACCTGATTGTTTCCTGTTGTCATGCTGTAGGTGTTGGCCTTCTGTCCTCTAGCATCCTTCATTTTACTCTAAAACTCATCAGAGTTGGCAGTGTTTTGGGGCTTGTGTGTGTGTGTGTGTGTATGTGTGTGTGTGAGTGTGTGTGTAAATGAACACATATGAACACAATTATTATATACATATGTACACACATATGAATATGTATTTATCACAGTAGATAACTAGTAGGATATGGGCGTTCCCTTTTACTGCTTTAGCTTCAAGACATCTGCGAGTGCTTCTGACTCCTAGAAAATGGTTCCCATCCTCTGCAGTTTATGTTTTACAAAACACTGAAGCTCAACTCAGACCCAAGTAACTCAGAGTATGTTTCCAAACTCGAATATCAAGTTCATAAATATGGTTGAGAAATATTTATTTTTTAAAGGTTCATTTTTCACTCTTATTTTTATTTTTGTGTGTGCTTGTGGGTGAGTGTATACTGTGTGTGTGTGTTCTCTGCTGAAGCCAAGAGAGGGTATTGAATCCCCTGAAGTTGAAGTTATAGGAGGTTGTATGCCTCCCCAAAGCCCATGGTCCTGAGAGCAGAGCTGGGTCCTATGGTAGAGCAGCAAGTTCTCTTAACCAATCACCCTTTCTCCAGCCCTCCATCGTAATATCTATGGTATGCAGATATGAACAGTGATGTTTACACTCAGTGGTAAGCACTAAATACTTGGCCCTCTGTTCTTACTTAAAATAGACTACTGTGAGGATATTTTTCTGAACTCATACTTTTTTTTTTCTTAATGAAAACCACAGAATTAGGAGGCTTGCATAACAGCTGCATTCTGCAACTGTACTTCAAGCTACACCTGCACTCACACTGGGCTCTGAGTATGCACACAGCAATCATTTTGAGGCTTTTCTTGTAAGAAAAATATCCTTCATTGTCTGTTTCTGGTGTGTGTATGCTTGTGTGAGCATGAGTGTGTTTGCGAGTGTGTGTACATGTGTATGTGTATGCATGCCTTTGTGTGTACATGCATGTATGGGTGAGTATGGTGGGTGAGCAATTTCTGGAAATGGATTAGAAGTTTCTTGACTACAATTCAGTATCATCGATGTTAATGTGCAATTTAGAACTCAATAATTGTTAGAAATTAGTACATGGTTCTTAGACCTGTTAAAAGTTGAAAATACAAGCAAACGTGAGTACATTTCAAACAGTTAAAATTCAATATTAATTTTTACTAATAAATGAATTTCTTGGGATCTATAGATTATTACCCTTATAGTTTCAGACTGTCTTCCTCTTCCTCCTTCTTCCTCTCTTTTCTTCTCCTCCTCTTTCTCTTTTTTCTCTTCTTCCTGCTACCCCCACTTCCCTCCTTCATGTTTCTCCTCTTCTGGAACAACCCTTAATGTTGAACATTGAGATGCTGAACACAACTCTTAATGAAGGAAATGGTCTTTCCATCTTCAATGACCAATATATTAGATGAGTCTAGATCTTCCAAAATGATCATTTGTAGTCCTAGTGTCATTTATCTTGGTTGGTGAACTAACTCAAATGTGATGAGATCTCTGTTCACTATGTTTGTAACTCTCTTCGGTGCCTTGCTCACTCCTCTCCCAAAGCGAGAAAAACCAAAATTATATCAGTATTCTAGGAGTCGTTTGGGAAGGGTGATAGCAAGTATGTTGACATATGTGCTCAGTCTTTTAAAAAAAGATTTATTTTGAGATGAGTGTTTGCTTGCATGTATATACGTGCGTGATGTGCCTTGCTGGTGCCTGTGGGGTCCCTGGGAACTGGAGTTACAGATGGTTGTTGGCTATGATGTGGAACCTGGGAACTGAACCCATGTCCTCTGCAAGACAACTGAGAGCTCTTAACCTCTGAACTAACTCTTCAGACCTACCTAAATCCTTTCAGGTTCACTGTGACACTGAGTGGATGTAATAAAGGACTGGACTAATGGGTCATCTTTATCTTTTTTTTTTTAAGGGGTAGTGTTTTCAGTTTGTAGAAGTGTCTGTACTATTGTTTCAGTATAGTCCTCTAATGAGATAGGATTGCTTCCTAGTTATCCTCTACAATTTTTTTTAGAACTATGGTAGGCTGAAAACTAAAGAGCGAGGAAGAGAGAGAGGGAAAATGGCAAAATTAGGGTCTGTTGCTGTGCTAAACACCATGAGCAAAAGAGACTCCAGGAGGAAAGGGTTTGTTTGGGTTTCATTTCCATGTCACACACTGAGGGAAGCCAAGGAAGGATTCTAGAGACAGAAACCAAGGCCAGAAACCATGGAGAAATACGAGGCTGCCTTTAAACACCCCAGGACTCCGTCCCTAAGGATGATGGTACCACTCACAGTGGGTTCAAGAAAATGCCCCCAATGATGTGTTCACTGGCCAGTCTGATGGAAACAGTTCTTGACTTAGGGTTCTGTCTTCCCAGGGGCTTCAGCTTGTGTCAACTTTATAAAAACAGTCATATTGAGTAAATATTAAGTAAAATAAAAATATTAATATTAAGGAATAAAGAAGTTTACAGAAGATGAAAATGAAAAGAGATAAAAGAGAGAAAAGGCATTGCATTGAAGGGAAATAGGCTATGGAAGGACAGCAAAGTCAGCATTTAGAGGAGGCTGAAAGAGGTTTATAAAGTGCTTATCACTTCAGATGAGTTCGAGGTGAAAACAAAAGTTGATCAGGATTTTGGAAACTTAATTGACTGGATTATTAAGTGTAGGAATTTATTTCAACGTATAAAATGAAGTTGGAGAGGAAAGCAAGACTAGCCTGTATACCTTACTGAACACTGTGGATGCCTCACAGGCAATGGAAGCCAATAAAGGTCATAGGCAAGAGAGAGACTGGGTTCACTTTTAAGTTTAAAAGGTAACTTCAATGATTGTTATGGAAGACACACTGCATTTAGATGAAGCCAAATGCAGAAAGAGCAAACTAGAGAAGTTGAGATCTTCTTTAAACTTGAGAGATAATAGGGAATGAAGGGAAGGGAGTGGGTAAGGGGTTGTTACCAAGGAAAAGCCAGTTTGTGTGTTTGAATGGTTTTCAGTAATAACTAAAAAGTAACACTTTAGTAGGACCTCACAGCAATTAGTGCCATTGTCGTAACTGCAGTGGGACTGCTGTCCTCTTGTCTACGCAGAGTATAACCTGTTATCCACGTGGGAGTCATACGTCTGTCAGTCTACAGTTGTAGACAGAGCTGTGGACAAGGGATAAAACTTAATTTCTTCTTTTACCATCTGTTTTAGTGTCCATGATTATACAAACACAGAAGACTGATTTGTGTTATCACTTTGTCCGGTAGGTTCTGTGGGATTTCTTGTGGATTATTTACTCAATTATAATTAAGAAAAAAAATTTAAGCCTTGTGCCTTTTATTTATTCCTTTACTGCCTATTGACATTGACTAGAATGTTTCCTGTGGTCAGTAGAAGTTCTACTTCTTCATCTTTAGTATTGTATTTTATTTTCTGATCCTAGATGGTTGGCATTTATCTTTAAGCATGGTGCTAACTGTAGGTTTTTCATAAATCTCTATATTTAGCTGAAGCTGTCCCATCTACATTGGATTTTATTTTGGATCTAGAGTGGGTCTTAGATTTTGTTAAATGTTTTTCCCATATCTATTGTGATAATAAGCTTTTCTCTTTAGCTTGATCAATATGGCTATTGATTTACATTTGAATGTTTAATAAGCCTACTATATACCTGGGATATACTTAAAAAATAAGATGCACATTCAGCACAAAATAATTTTTGGCTTTTCTTTGAGTTTGTTTGACTAATGCATTATTTAGAAGCCTACCACTTAGTTTCTCAATGCCTGGGCATCTTTAAAATATTTTTTAATTTTATTTTTTTTAATTTTAATAATAAACAATAATAATTAATAATAAATTTTAATTTAATTTTTTACCATTATCAGTGAATTCACTAGAAATACATTACATTTGGATCAACTGAGACTCATTTACTGTTTGGCGTATCGCAAAGCATTCCTGCAGAGCTGTGAATTGTTCTAGTGTTGAAGGTCAAGTCCTGTATCTGTAGATCAAACTGGTCATGCAATTCTGACCTGTATCATGTGTCAGCAGCTTGAAGCAGAAAAACTGCATGCTTCATGGGCCCCAGTACCTCTGTCATAATTCTGATACTCCTAGAAGCATTTATTGAGATTTTATTCTCTTAAACATCGGTTAAACTCTGCTGTAGTAGTGATTCACGTTTGATGTGTTTGATCTTGTCTTCTTTTAGTAAAAGCTGGTTCATCGTACTGCCGGTTTCCCCCTGAGCTCTCCTGTGGCAGCGCGATGATGCCTACGTGAAACTGCTTCTCTCTGCTTCAATAAAATATTTACAAAGACAGGTGGGAAATGGAGAGGGCTGGATTTAGCTTTCTGCCTGTCGACGGCTGGCCCTGCTCTACTTCCTTATGATTTTTCCATCTACCTGTTCATCAATGACTGTGAGAGCAGTGTTAGCGATGATGCTGAGATATTTGAGTGTGCTCAGGAATCTCCTTGCCGTTCTATGAATTTTGTTCCATATATTTGGAAGCTTTCTTATTAGATAGACACATAGAAAAAATATGTTTATGAACCTTGCTATAATAACCATGGCGAAATATCATTCTTTATGTTGAAGATTTCTTTGCTTGGAAGCCTGATTGATTTGTTAGAGTGACCACCTCAACTTCCTTTTGATGGCGAGTGATAGTGTGATAGTCCTCTGTATTAGTCACTTCTATTAAGAAAAAAACCCTAAGAAGGGCAGCTCCGTTGGCCCAAAGAAGTCCAATTAGATCAAATCAAACCAAAACAAAACGCCCATCGTTTTATTAAGTACAGCGCTCTTGGTTGGCCAAGCACATGGAGGGGAGACAGGACAGTGGGGAGCCCATGCAAACCCAGAACCACGTGTTTCTCCTCTGGGAGCCCACTTAAATACACTTAAATTGGAGTGGTTCAATCTGGCATGCTGGGATTTGGAGTCCAGAGCAATGCAACTCCCATGCCAGGGGGCTGGGATGGATGCCAGCGATTGGAGGCTACACTCCAGACTTAACAACTTCTCTTGGTACTATGAGCAAATATCTGACAAGAGCCAACTTCAAGGATGAAAGACTTACTTTGTTCTACAGATTAAGGGCACATTTTATCATGATAGGCAAGGATTATGAATGGTAATTTGGTGAGGGATAATTGTCTGTATTCTGTCAATCATGTTTTAAATAAATGCTGATTGGCCAGGCAGGAAGTATAGGTGGGACAACCAGACAGGAAGTAAAGGTGGGGCAATGAGAACAAGAGAATGCTGGGAAGGAGGAAGCCCATTCCTCCCCAGTCCTGCCCAGACCACTGAAGAAGCAGGATGTGACCTGCCCTGCTGAAAAAGGTACTAAGCCATGTGGCTAACGTATGTTAGAATAATGGGCTATGTAAGTTATAAGAGCTAATAAGAAGCCTGAGCTAATGGACCAATCAGTTCTATAACTTATGGAGATCTCTGTGTGATTTTCTTTGGGGCTAAACGGCTGCGGGAACTGGGAAGGACAGAAACCCCAGCAAGCAGGCCCTCATGTTACAGTAGGTGGCTGGGCACAGTGAATTATTAAGCAGAGGAAGGACAGGCATTAAGGTCATGTTATCAAACCTTAAGTCGTGTTGTCAGTGACTTGCTTCCTTCAGCAAGGCTCCACTTGCCAAAACAGTGACACCAACTGAGGACAATTTGTACCTGTGGGAGATACTTTACACTCAAACCCCAACATTTTTCTGTTCTTGCCTTTATTTTTTTTCTTTTTGAGACAAATTAGCTTAAGATGTGTTACATTTGTTTATGCTGTGGAATATTTGTTTAATGATGTGAAAATGTTTTGCATTCTTTTATGCTGCATTTATTTAACTTTGTAAAACTGTGTTACTTTGCCTGTCTAAAACACCTGATTGGTCTAATAAAGAGCTGAACGGCCAACAGCTAGATAAGAGAGGAGGATAGGTGGGGCCACAGGGCAGAGAGAATAAATAGAAGGAGAAATCTAGACTCAAAAAAAGAGAGGAGCAAGAAACAAGAAAAGGAGAAGGTGAGGAGTATAGTAGCAGCCAGCCATCCTGCCACACAGCTAGCCACAGAGTAAGAAGGGAAGAAAAATATAGAGAATAAAGAAAGGTAAAAAAACCAGAGACAAAAAATAGTTAAAGAGGAATGGGATGATTTAGGTTAGAAAAGCTGGTTAGAAACAAGCCAAGTTAAGGCTGGTCATTTGTAAGTAAGAATAAGTTTCTATGTATTTATTTAGGAGCTGGGTGGTGGGCCCTTCAAAGAGTAAAAGGGAAATCAACTACAACACAATATATCACTGTGTAGCTTTGGCTAGCCTGGACCTGGCAGTGTAGACCAGACTGTCCTCACATAGTAGAAATCCACCTTCCCCTGCCTTCCAGCTACAGGGATTAAAGGTGTGAACCAACATTTCTAGCTATCCTTTACTTTTTAGTTTATTTGTATTTTTATATCTAAAGTTCTTTTCACATTGGCAACATAGATTTGAGTCTTGATTTTTTTATTTTATTTTATTTTTAAAAATGATTTCCCTTTGTAGGCTGTTCAGGATGGCTGTCCTGGAACTCTCTCTGTAGATGAGGCTGTCCTTGAACTCAGAGGTCCCTGTCTCTGGATCCTAGTGCTGGGATTAAAGGTATGCACCACTATCCTCTGGCAGGTCTGGTATGTTTAAATATGTCTTTAACCTTATTTTAATAATAATTTTGTTCAGCATAGAATTCTGGTTTTTCATTCCTTTAAAGCTTTAAGATTCTTGCTCTTTTGTCTTCTAGGTTGTCTTGTTTCTGCCGTTTGATGTGGGATTCCCCTCTGTTTGCTGTGAGTATGTTTTATTACCGTTGGTTAATAAAGATGCTGCTTTTGCCTAAGGCAGGACAAAACATAACAAAGCAGGAAATCCAAGCAGAGATAGAGTATGAAGGAAGGTGGAGTCAGGCATATGCCACACAGCAGCCAAAGGAGAAAGACACTAGAACCTTACTGGTAGGCAACAGCCTCATGGGTGATACATAGATTAATAGAAATGGGTTAATTTAAGATGTAAGAGCTAGTTAGAGATACCGGCCAAACAATGTTGTAATTAATATAGTTTTTTATTGATTTTATTGAGCTACACATTTTTCTATGCTCCCTCCCTTCCTCTCCATTCTCCTTCAACACTCGCCCATGGTCCCCATGCTCCCAATTTACTTAGGAGATCTTATCTTTTTCTACTTCCCATGTAGATTAGATCCATGTATGTCTCTTTTAGGGTCCTTATTGTTGTCTAGGTTCTCTGGAATTCTGATTTTAGGCTGTTTTTTTTTGTTTTATGTTTAAAAACCACTTATGAGTGAGTGCATATCATAATTGTCTTTCTGGGTCTGGGTTACCTCACTCAAAATGATGTTTTCTAGCTCCATCCATTTGCCTGCAAATTTCAAGATGTCATTACTTGTTTTGCTGTGTAGTACCCTATTGTGAAAACTT
This sequence comes from Ondatra zibethicus, assembly GCA_004026605.1. NCBI lineage: Eukaryota > Metazoa > Chordata > Mammalia > Rodentia > Cricetidae > Ondatra > Ondatra zibethicus. Next base: position 3,983 of record PVIU01032894.1, on the reverse strand, counting down.
ACCACATTTTCCTTATCCGTCCTGGTCCAGGGGCATTTAGGTTGTTTCCAGGCTATGACAAACAATGCTGCTATGAACATAGTTGAGTACATGTCCTTGTGGTATGATTGAGCATCCTTTGGGTAAATACCCAAAAGTGGTATTGAGGAAGGTTGTTTCCTAATTTTCTGAGAAATCATGATACTGATATCCAAAAGGGCTGTACCAGCTTTCACTCCCACCAGCAATGTGGGAGTGTTTTCTTTTCCCCCACAACCTCTCCAGCATAAGTTGTCATCAGTGTTTTTGATCTTGGCCATTCTTACAGGTGTACGATGGAAGCTCAGAGTTGTTTTGATTTGCATTTCTCTGATGGCTAAGGATGCTGAGCATTTACTTAAGTGTCTTTCGGTCATTAATATAGTCTTTGTGTAATTATTTGGATCTGGGCAGCCTGGAAATGTAAATTCAGTCTCTGTTGACAGCCATTGTAAATTTTCTACCTCTGAAAATACATTTATATATTTATTTGGGGAACAAGTTTCCTTGTATAGCCTGGTTTGGTCCTGAGTTATCCATAGACCAAGCTGGTGTTCATATTGTCACAGGCATGTGTTATCATATCCAGACATTATTGTGTCTTTTTTGTCTGCTCACTTTTAGATTGCCCTGGCCAGGATCATTTTGTAGTGTGCCTTGGCCTGGTTTTTGTTCTATTTTTTATGTTTGACTTTGCTGACATTTTTAGATCTTGGGCTGTACAGTCTACATATAGTTTGGGGAAAAATTGGCAATCTCTCTCTTTTTTAAAAAAATATTTAACATAATTTCTTTATTGAGTCTTTGGGAATTTCACATCATGCACCCCAATTCTGATCATCTCCAAGTCCCTCCACATCCTATCCTTCTCCTCCACTCAATGAAAATTTAAAAAATCAAACCAAAGCAAGCAAGTAAACAAACAAAAACAAAAAACCAAAAGAACAAAACAAAACAACAACAAAAGACCTCTTCATTCTTCCATCTTTCCCACCTTTCCAATATTTCTTTATTCTTCCTGGTGGCATTGGGAGCAGTGTGTCTGTCACACAGTATATCTTTTGTCCTATCAGTTATATTTGCTAATATTCATTGCAATGTGTCCTTGATCTGGTTCAAGGCCTCTGGTTTCTGGCACACCATCATTAGTGGATCCACACTGAAATTCCTTTCAGATAGCCCAAGGCTGTCCTGACTCGTGGAGGCCCTGTGATTATCGTTCCACAAACTCCAGAAGGTCCCAGATGGGTGTAAATATTAGGGTGTCACACCCCAGGTCCTGCTGTGGGCCTGAGTTGTAGTTGAGCTGGTCAGTGCAGGCCACTGGGCCACTCCCCTAAGCCTTTGCCATCAAGGTTAACTCTCCCCTGCCAGAATTGAGGGGTGGGTCGATCTCTTCTGAGTGGGAGCGGGGAGGTCTCCCATGAAAGTAGGAGCCAGCTTTCTTGCTGCAGTGCCTAAGAGAGCCAGGTCCAGTTAGCTCAGGGACAGCAAAGGGCATGGCCATTTCAGCGTGACCCTCACATTTCATCATGTGTGGTTCTCCTATACCCTTGAAGTGACACAGGTCATAGGCACGAATACAGACTTCAGCTGCAGCAGGACCATGGACCCAGACATGGCCTTCGACAGCAGCATGGTCCTAGATGACACCCTGGCTCTAGGTGGAAACACAGGCTACCCAGAGCAGAATGACTTCTGTGATATCATTTACCTGGACACCAACAAGGTGACAGGTTGTGCCCTGACCTGGGCTTCCGTGTAATCTTTGATGGCAACACAGATCCTGGCTGCGATGTAACCACAGACACAGATATGGTCCTCTGCCGCAGCTGGGTCTGGATGTCACCATGGCACCAGGTGGCAGTGCAAGCCAACCAGATCAGTACAGCCCTAGCAGCAATGTGACCCTCGGACACTATGACAGCAGGAACCTCCAACCTCAACACAGACCCTGGCTGCAGTAGGTCATGGACCTAGACTTGGCCCTCAGCTGTAGCTCTGGCCTGGACCATGCCATCATGGCACTGGGTAGCAGAGCAGGCCACACAGAACTGCATGACCCTGGTTGCATCACAGGCTCTAACAAGGACACAGGTTGTTTCCCATACCCTGGGCTTCCGTGGGGCCCCTGGCAGCCACATACGACATGGACTTCAACACAGTAGTTTAGTAGACTGTAGTAAGATCACAAATCCAGACACGGTCCTAAGTAGCAGCCTCTTTTTAGTACTTTTTAAAAGTAGCTTTTTCCTAAGATTGTCTGGTCAGGGGCTAGACACCTGCCTTCCTGAATGACTCTTCCTAGATGACATTTGATTACTTGAGATGATCTTTTATAATTCTCATAGTGATAAATGATCTATTTCTTTAAAAATTTTCCATTCTAAAGAATATTTCCACTCTAAAGAACTAAGAACTACACTTTGAATGCGTGATTTAGCAATTTTATTATTTTACCAGTAAGGGGCAGCAAATAACAGTGTTTGCTGGAAGTACAAAAGTATTACTTTAAGTTAATTTGAAACTTCTCTACATCCTCCTCCTTTTTCTCTTCCCCTTCCTTCTCCCCTCCTCCCCTCCTCCTCTCCTTCCTTTTTTTCTTCTTCATTTACTCAGTGTGCCTCTGATTTTCCTGCTGTTTTTCTATTTGTCTTTCTTATTTTTCCTAGTGATGTTAAAAGGCAGAACTACTGAGAGCAACAACAATGTTCAAAACGGAAAAGAATATATGGAAACATTTGAAAAATACAACAGTAATCAGGGCAAGACCTACTGGAAAGAGCTTTGTGTTAACAAATGATGACTCAGAATTTCTAAGCTGGGTCATAGAAATATGCTGCTACATAGTAACTATTCATTAAAATTAGCTTGAGTCCAATAATGAAAAGGAACACTTGACAGTTACTATCTAGCCTCAAGTCTTCATTTTTCTTAAAACACTGGTTGCCATTTGAACTATAGCCATCTAGCTTAATTCATTTTGTTTCATGTTAATGAGCATGTGTAGATAATCCACTGGTAGTCAGGAACTACTACAATGCTGGACCAGTGGGAACCGAAAACAAGAAAGCACTCCTCTCCTGGTGCTAGTTTACAGTGGGAAAAATGTCCAGATAAAGAGCAGCGCTGAGTGGAAGAGAAGAGACATTACAGCACTAAGCATAGCAGAGGGTAAGTTCAGAGAAGAGATGGGTACATGGCAAGGCCTAACCGTGGCAAGATGTCACCAGAAACCTCAGAGTCTTTCACTGTATTTCACTGCTCTTCTTGTATCTGGGAGAAATCTTCACTTCTGTCTGAAGGCAAAAGCACATCCGTTCCCCAGGGAAGCTTTATTTTTGTAAGATTCCTGAAGTTCTCAAATTGAAGATCTGCTTTCCCTAACAATTTTCCATCCTAGATTTGGGGAAAGGCTCAGTTTGATTGTTTGATCTGACTCAGTATGGTGTGATCTTTGAAAGGGAGTTCATTCCACATGGTGCCCAGGGATTCTCTTTTATCTGGACATCAGTGTCAAGATGTGGATGCAAGCAGGATGGGACCAAATGTCGTGACTTTCCCTTGCATCTTAAATAGCTCTCCCTGGGCAGCTGGTGTGTGTGCCCAGTCTTTTATCTCAGTCTTGATTCTCTCCTCACCTTTGCATCCTTTCATGCTGTCATAGGCCAGAGTACCCAGTGTGGCTGCACCATATTTTGTCTGTTTTCAATACATTACACAGCTGTATTTCAGAACTGCTTTCTTGTTCTTCTTAAGTGGAAAATTCTGTGTAATACAAGATTCTTAGGTGCTCAGGGTCTCAGGAAGAGTCCAAGAAACTCTATTTTCATGTTCTGCAATCCCTTCTGGGATTTTCCATTTTTCATCCTTAATCTTGACTACCCAGTTGTTGAAGTCAAATGAGACTAATATCCCTTTGCATTTCTTCTGTGTTATTCTGTCATCAAGGCCTTTTTTTTTTT
>PVIU01032893.1:0-13043 GCA_004026605.1 Ondatra zibethicus | reverse complement strand
TTTTTTTTTGTTTTTTTGAGATAGGGTTTCTCCGTGTAGTTTTTGGAGCCTGCCCTGGCACTAGCTCTTGTAGACCAGGCTGGCCTCAAACTCACAGAGATCCGCCTGCCTCTGCCTCCCGAGTGCTGGGAGTAAAGGCGTGCGCCATCACCGCCCGGGGAGGTTTCTTTCTTAAAAGGTTTTAAAGATTTGTTTTTATTTATGTGTGTGTTTTGTGTGAATGTGTGCCACATATGTGTGGGTGCCTGTGGAGGCCCAAAGAAGGTATCAGAGCCCCAGAGCTAGAATTATAGGTGGTTGTAGGCTGCCTTAAGTGCGTGTTGGGAACTGAACTTGGGTCCTCTGGGAGAACTTTTCATTGATGACCCACCTCTCCAACCCCTCTTGAAAAGTTGAAATATACTCCTTGAGTGATACTGGTTTTAATAGAGATCTTAGAAACACAGATAAGGGGAAAACAATGCTCTTGCTTTTTCCAGTACAAGTTAGTGGCTTGAAAAGTAATTCTAGTTGGTACTTTTAGTTAAGTAGATCATAACACACAGACATGTGTTAAAGACACATAGATGGATTTTATGCCATTTATTTGTCAGCTCCATAGTGGTCATTTAACATATACTCTTAATTGGACAGGGTCATCCCTGTAATTAGACATGTAGATTATCTCTACTTCTACTCACTGTAAACAGTGCTGCAGTCCAACTCTGTGTGTCCATACTCTTTTGCTGCCCTTGCAGAGGACCTGAGTTGGGTTCCCAACACCCACTTGGCAGGTCACAACCATCTGTAACTCCAGTCTAGGATGCACAGGGTATACATAATAGGTTGATAAAATACTCATACATGTAAAACAAAATAGATCTTTTAAAATAAAATAAAATCCTAAAACAACAACAACCTTTTAATAAAGGTTTCTGAGTTGTTGTTTGAAAAGTTATTCTCCCTACCCAGGGTAAGGACTCCCCCACCCCACCCATCCTCACATTCTCCTTTGCTAACCCTTTCTCTACTAAAGGCTACTGAAGCTAGTTGATAATAATTCTAGCCTTGCCTTTTCACTGGAGAACCTCTGCTTGTTCCTATTTCTTTACCCTTCTCTCTGAGTTAAAGTCAGAATTGTTCTCTCTCGGAAACTGCTCAGTAGCAAAATAAAAGCACTTCTGGAACAGCGTGAAAGATGCCCCCAGAGTAGCATGAGACAGGTGGATTAAGCTAGACTAGGATGCTATTTCTGTGAGACTTAGTAGTGGGCTAGACTCCTGGATAATGACAGAGAACAGGTCGTGTTAGCTGGGGTTTATGTCAGGGGTGAGAGTAATTCCACAGGGACCAGGGATCTTTGTGAAATGTTATTCATAGCTGTGTAATTAGACAAACTCTGTTTTGTATGCTTAAAGGTGTATGTTGTATATAAATTGTATCTCAATGAAGTGGATTTTAAATACTGTTTTAGAAAAGATAATAGATCACTTGTGTCCTAGTAAGAGTGATCGAGAAAGGAGTGGTTGATGCTGGAATGCTGTTGACAGTAGCTTGAGACAAAGTGGGAGACACTCACACAGCATGAAATGGTGTGCAGAGAAGCAGAAAATAGATCCTGGAGAGTGGGTGATCATGGGAGATTCCTGATTTCCAGGGTGACTGAAGTCATGTTTGTGATGATGGTTTGGCTGTGAGAGTGCACTGACCTCCTTGTGCTTGGATTTAAGGCCAGTTGGCTGTTGCCTTCATGCTGACAGCAGTTCTCTTCCTGTGAAAGACAGGAGGAAGCCTCAGAATTGATTTACCTTTCTGGAGATAGGTGTTTCTGTTCCCAGCAGGGGGAGTACTGAGGTGTGCTTTAAAAAGTAATGGCATCAGTCCATGAGCTGGGGTTCCAGACTGAACACAGAGGTTGACACATGAGCACTAGTCTTAATCTCTCTCTGCTTCCTGACTGAGGACCAGCTGCTCCACTTTCGTCAGCACTCTTTGCTGGCCACGATGGAGCAAACCCTCCAAGTGTGAGTCAAAATAAACCCCTTCTTTACTAAGTATTTTGTCCCAGCTTTGAGAAAAGCAACTTACATATATATATGAACTAATACTATATTACATATATCATACTGTTATATATGTTATTTAACATAACATATATAAGTTGCTTTTATATAATACATAATCACATATTAGAATATAATTGTTTACACATATAAAATATTTATGTATAATGCAAGATTATATGTGTAATATATAATAAATATATTAAAAAGTAATTTTTTAGGAAACAGTAAAAAATTCAATATTTATTAAATCACAACTGACTTTAAATTGTTCATAAGAACTGTGTGTTTAAAAGTTTTGGCATTGTAGTGAGATATACCTGCACTTCCCTCCCCCACTCTGTTGCATGCATGGGAGTGTGCAGGTGTATATATCCATGGATGTGCATGAAGAAGCCAGAGCAGGATGTGAGGTGTCTTCCTTTCCTCCACCTTACTGTCTTAAACAGGATCACTTATTGAACTGGTAGCTTGTATTTTTCTTCAACTAGTTTCTGTAAGGGAGGAGGAAATATGCTAATTTGCATGTATCATACTTTGAGATAGAAATGGAGATAAAAAGGTACAGTGGACTTGAAGAAGACCCTTGAGCCAGTATTCCAGTATACCATATTCTCAAGTTTTATTCTGGAACTGGTTGATGCTGACTCCTAACAGTCTGCTATTCATAACTTGATGTTTATGGGCTGGCTGTTGTCTGGTTGTCAGGGTCATCATGGAAGTTAGTGAGTGCTGCACACCAAGGCTCTGCATTCATCCCCCAGCCACTGACCAGCAAGCCAGCACTGATTTCCTACAAGAACAAGATATTTAACAAAATTAATAAAGTTTTCAAAAGACTGTGATTGAAAATAGCTGTGCTCATAGAAGTTCTTTGGCCTGTGGAGTTTGAAAATACCGAGGCTTTCTTCATATGCCTCCTTACAGAAGTAGTTGCATGTTAAGGTGGCTATGCTCATCTTTTGTTGTACTTTATGTACTGATTTCCAGGTTTTGGTACCTGTTTAGTCCATTTTGGCATAGTTTAAGGTTGAGATTACTGAATCTCAGTTACTTATCCTGAGCATCACCTTTCCTTTGACTGATTTATATTTCCTGATTCCTGTACACTTTGAGACTTATCATTAGTTGGAGGGGTTTTTATTCATTTAGTCCTTATAATCCCAAATTAAGCAACTTTTTGCACTAGCAATTAATATGAGTAAGAATGGTATTTTTGATTGTACAAACTGGTAAAGATCATATTTTTGCACTTTGCTCATGCCTCACTTTTCTATAAACAATTATTTAGCTGATGTCCATAAAACAGAGTTAAGTTTCTGGTTTGCCCATCCCCTACTTCTTTTCTACAAAGCCGTGTGTGTGTGTTGTTGTACTAAGCCTTTCCTTGTGCATTCACATCTTAAGTTGCTTCATCTCCTTTTCACAATGTTGTATGTATTCTGTGCTTTTTTTTTTAAGAAATTGAGGCTTTAAAAAATTTTTGCAAATTGTTTATTTATTTTTTTTTTGGTGGTGTTTTTGAAGCAAGGTTTCTCTGTGTAGCTCTGACTGTCCTGGAACTCACTATGTAGACCAAGCTGGCCTCTAATTCACAGAGATCTACCTGCCTCTGCCTCCCAAGTGCTGGGATTAAAGGCATGTAGCACCTACGCCAGGCTAATCACTTACCTATTAATTTATTTATTTGGTGTTGTAAGGTATGGTGTGTGTGTTCGTCTGCGTAAGTGTGGAGTTCACAGAACAACTTTGGGGAATTGATTGTGGAATATTAGTTTAAGATGTGTTATATTCATTTATGCCGTGGAACATTTATTTAATGATGCACAGGTGTGTTGAATTCTTTTATGCTGCATTTGTTTAACTTTGTACTTTGCCTGTCTAAAACACCTGATTGGTCTAATAAAGAGCTGAACGACCAATAGCTAAGCAGGAGAGAGAAATAGGTCAGGCTGCCAGGCAGAGAGAATAAATAGGAGGTGAAATCTAGGCTTGAGAAGAGCAAAGAACGAGAAAAGGATTAGAGAGAAGAGGATGCCAGGGGCCAGACACACACACAGCCAGCCACTGAGTAAGAAGGTAAGAAAGATATAAGAATAAAGAAAGGTTAAAAAGCCCATAGGTAAAACATAGTTAAAGAGAAATGGAATAATTTAAGTTAGAAAAGATGGCTAGAAGCAAGCCAAGCTAAGGCTGGGTATTCATAAGTACGAATAAGTTTCTGTGTATTTATTTGGGAACTGGGTGGTGGTGGGCCCCCAAAGAGTAAAAATCAAAAACAAAAAACAGGTACAACTTCCCTCCTTCCAACATACTAATTTCAGAGTTTGAGGTTTAGGTGCAAGCACCTTTACGTGCCTACCCCCCTCACTGGCCCTGTTATATGTTTTTCAAAGGTTGAACAAGGTTTCACTATTAGACATAGTTTTTTTCTTTTCCCCTAGAATCTGTGTTATTGACCAAAAGGAGGTCAGCTTAACCCCACCTAACATATTCCCCATACTCATTAAATTTCTTTTATTAAAAAAAAAAAATCAGCATTAGCTGGATGGTGGTGACAGCACACATCTTTAATCCAAGCACTTGGGAGGCAGAGGCAGGCAGATATTTGTGAGTTTGAGGCCAGCCTGGCCTACAGAGTAAGTTCTAGGACAGCCAGGGCTACACAGAGAAACACTGTCTTAAAAAACTAAAATAAATAATAAAGCCAACATTACTTTGGTGAATCACTTAAAAATTGCTCCCTTAAGGACTTGAAAGATTGCTTAGTGGTTACAGCCTGTACTGCTTTTTTAGAGGACCTTTTGAATTCCCAGCACACATACACTGGGTAGCTCACAGCTGCTTCTAACTCAATGCTTCTGGCTTTTGTGGTCACCTATACACACCCACACCACACACATACGACACATAATTAAAGGTTAAAAATTTACTGTCTTAAAACTAAGAGTGAGATGGGGCAGGGGTGCTAGCTCAGGCAGTGAAGTGCTAACACATAAGCGTGGGACCTGAGTTTGATCTTCAGAATACATGTGAAAAAGCCAAGGGTGCTCTTGTAATTCCCACATTGAGGAGACAGAAACAGGCAAAGCACTAGTGCTCATGATCCCCAACAGCTACACTAGTCAGTGAGCTCCAGACCAGTGAGAAAGAGACCTCTTCTGGCCTCCCTGGGAACCCATTCTCATGTGCACAAACACACGCATAAAATTAAAAATAAAATATATCTTTAAAAAAATTGCAAAGTGTTGTAGCATCCTTCTAGTAGATTGGTGTGCCATTCAAAATACTGCTAAACCATTTTTTAATGTACATACTCTTGACCCAGCATTTGGATTTTTAAGAATGTATAGACCCACATTTACTTGTTCAGAACGCAGATATTTGTACAAGAATGTTCAATATAGCATGATTTGTTAAGGGTTTTAATAAACTGTATGTATACAGAAAACAAACAAAATAAAAGCAGCCTGTACTATGTTGAGTCAACCTGCTGTTTCTCCAATAGACTTGTCACCTAGAGGAGATAGATAGTCTGGGCTGTCACCACTTAGCAGAAGAGAGTGCTTAAGCATTGCGGAGCTAATGGATTTACCCCGATACTGACTTCAGACTTAGAATCTAATCTCTTTATATCCTTCTTACCTCTTTATTAGCACGTGAAAGCTTTGAAATAAAAACCCAAGGCATTAAAGTTTGTTATTTCTTGATATTATTTTGAGATTTGTAGAAAACTATGTTAAAGACTTACCTTAAATTTTCTAATGTCTATAAAGAGTAGTATAATTAAAAAGAATTTTTGTTTTGAAGAATTTTATCTTCATGACCTAAATTTATAGGTGCTACTATGTTTTGTCAAATAATATATACTTGAAAAAGTGTGGTTTAAAATCTATAAAAATTACAACTCTGAAAAATATATTGGAATATTGGGGTGCCTGTTTGTGCCTCTGTTTCATATAAACTATTTATATGAAGTAGCTGTGAGCTAGCATTTTCAAATAATATTATCTTTTCCACCTTACCAATACATTGCATACAGGCTTAAATTTACCCGGGACTAATGTAAGTTCTTGAAACTAGTTTTTTTTTTTTTTTTTAGACCTTGGGACATTATAGGACTTTTGTGGACAAGAAGTTAATGTGTTTAATAGGATGTTTGTATCTTTAAAGTGTAACTTTCATACTGAGAGTGCTTTTAAAAGAAAGTGTTTGCATAAACGTCATGTGTAGGTTGTACTTTGGGACATTTATCCCACTGTTGGAAGGTATTTTACTTCAGTAAGAGCTTTTCTACTCTTTCTCCAAGAAGACATATAATGACATGGAATCTTGCCCTCTTGATGCACCTCTTAGTGATCGTTCAGAATATCTGGACACTTGTGTTTCTCTGCAGATGTGTCACATGGCATTTGTTACAGCATTTCATCCTCTCGTTATCTATAACAATCAAAGTTAAAACTCTGATTCCTAGCAAGGAGGTTTCCTTATCTTTTTAGGAAGCACTGGCTACCATTCGGCTTCTGGACGTCTTGTGTGAAATGACATCCCACACTGAGCTTCTTGGTTACCTACAAGTTTTTCCTGGTCTGATGGAACGAGTGATTGGTGAGTGAAATAGCAGATATAGTATTTTTAGTTAAGAAATCCTTGACATGTTCTATACTATAAATTCAAACACAAGCCCTTATTTTTGGTGATTTCAATTGATATTCTTTGAAATTTTTTCTTGACTAGAATTGTGGTATAATGCTAACAGCTCAGGTTGCTTAAGCTGAGGCTGCATTGTTGTTCCTTCTTTGCTATGGAGCATGGGTCCTCCTTAGTAGTATATTGACTAATCAGGCCCCTATGCAGATACCTTCAGTGTCACCTTATGGGAATGTTTTTGATGAAACTGATGGTGGGGATTTGCAAATGATAAGTTTTACTATACCATACATTTTATTTATAAAATCTGGTAATTTGTTTTCCCCAATTATACTTCCAAAAACAAAGAATAGTGTTTTACTCAGGTTAGAGATTTAATCTTGTAACAAGATTAACAATTAATAATTAGGAAACCAGTATTTGAAGCATTACTGTCTTTATTCAAAAGCTGTTTGCAAATTAAGTCCTATAGAATCTCCATTCATGTAGATACCTAAACCTATATTTTGCTTGTCACTGTTCAGTATTTTACTTAAAAGAAAAACAAAAACCAGGTACTTTGTCTAGATGTCAATATAGAAGAAAGATGTCTTTGTATCTAAAAGTGTAACTGAACTAGCAGTGGTCTGTAGAAGACATGTAATTCCATTCCAGAATTCTAGTTTGAATGTAGTATTTTTAATGATAATTAGAATAAATAACTAAACTGGGAGTCATGAAGCTAGGGCCAATGTGGATTGCCATCCTATCTCTGCCATGTTACTACTTCTCTGAGTCTGATTGCTTCTTATAAAATTGTGAAAGTGATGCCTGCACTTGATAGGTTTGTTCGGAAGGTTAAATGAAAGAATATGGGAAAATGGATAACTCCTGGAAGTCTATTTTTATAGGCTTCTTGGGAGTATTCATACAATATAGCAGTATTATTTCCTGTGATTATAGCTAATGTCAGTCCATGGCTGAGGCTGATTATTGGCCATCGAGAAAGCTTTAAGTAATTACCAAAACCTGTTATGATTTACATTTAACCTGACTAGCTATCACATTTGATTTTGTATAAATAAATTGGAATTGAAAATCATTTTATAAAAAAAAAAGCTTGCAACATTTTAGTTAACTTTCTTTTGTGGATAAATAGAAATTCCAAATGAAGCTAATTGTTAAAATCAGCCTCCTTCAAAGTGGAACCTAGAAAAATTAATGCAAAAGCAAAGAAGCTGTCTGGTTATTGTTACTCCTGTTGTGTTTCTGGTGGTTCTGAGGATGAACTGAAGCCTCATGCACGCTAGGCAGGTGATCAGCTGCTGTGCTGGACCCCACACGCCAATCATTTTTGAGGGAATATTAGATGCTTTATCCATTTCATTTTAGTCTGCTGTATTTGTTTATGGAAAACTTAGATACTGTGTATTTTCTTATGGAAAATGAACTCTATTCTTTTGCCCTAGATGTTTTACGGGTGATTCATGTAGTTGGAAAAGATACCACGAACATCTTCAGTCCCTCTGACTCTCTAAAAGCAGAGGGTGACATCGAACACATGACTGAAGGGTTTAAATCTCATCTCATTCGTCTCATTGGAAATCTGTGTTACAAGAATAAAGAAAACCAGGACAAAGTAAGATTATTTCTTAATGTGTCACATATAACTTTGTTTAGACTATACTGTTTAGAATTTAGAATACCTTCACTCGGCAGGGGAGTAAAATCTTAGGTGAGTTCTTAGAAAATTAATTGAAAAGAATGTCTATGGTTAATGTGTAACATAAAATAGTATGTTACTTCTTTTTCCTACTAATAAGCACAATATATCATACTTGAAATTTTTTGCTTTTTATTTTAGTGGTGTGTGTTAGATGTGTAAGTGTGAAACAGTGTAGGTACATGCACATGAAGTTGGCTCTCTCCTTTTTATTTTAGCTGTGTGTTAGATGTGTAAGTGTGAAACAGTGTAGGTGCACACACGTAAAGTTGGCTCTCTCCTTTCACCATCCACTCCAGAAATCAAGCATAGGTTAGAGGCTCTGCAACAAGTGATTTTTTTTTTTATCTACTGATCATCTGGCTGGTCCTGTATGTCATGTTTTTGCTTTATGGTCTGTATTTTTATAGATTTTGCATTGTCTTTGTCCTGAATGTATTTGAGGCATTCTCCTTTCTTGTAAGTTAGCAGTGTTTGTCTGAGGTCTGTTTATTTAAGCACTCTGTTATGATATAGGGAACAGTCAATAAAATAAAAACAAAACCAGCCAGGCTTGGAGGCAGGTGGATCTCTATGAATTCCAGGCTATCCTATTCTACATAGCAATTTCCTGGCTGCCAGAGTTACATAGTAAGATGTGGTCTCCAAAACAACGAAGAAAAGCAACAGACAAATGACTTTAATAAGTTTGGAAATTTTTCTAGTAATAGACATTTCAGAAACATGGAGCCAGGTGTGGTGAGACACACCTGTTATCCCTGCCACAGGGAAGACCAAACAGATGGATCACTACTTCTAGGCCAGCCTAGGCTACATAGCAAGACTGTCTTAAAAAGAATAAAACCAGAAAGCTGGCATTATTGTTAGAAAAATCCTTGATTTGTGCATCCTACAATTATGGGTGAATAGTGTCCTATCCTGAGTCTTTAAAACTAAGTGTTCTGAATGGATATGTATTTAGCTTCTGGAAATATGAGAGGCCGCCTTTTGAACCTCTTGTGTTCTGTCTTTTGTACTGAACGTAGCAGAGCCGATGATACTGAAAACATAACATTAATATTGATGAAAGAGTGGCATGATGCTTAGGTCACATTCTTCACAATGAATTAATACCCACCTTAGCTGTCCTGGAACTTGAATTCACAGAGATCTGCTTGCCTCCGCCTCCTGAGCACTGAGATTAAAGACGTGCCACCATGCCCAGCTGGAACTAGAGGTTCTTTGTCTTATGGGAATTTACTTTGGGCAGTGTTTGTTTTGCTTATTTAAATATTAAGTCTTCTGTAGGTTATATTTTCTAAGACATATGTAAAAGTTCTTGTTATTGTATGCATATTTCTAAGTGTCATTTGACTATACTCCTATAGAGGCATCTATTTCTCCATCCTGTTGAATCTTTCCAGTCCACGTGACTGCTTTGAACAGTAACATACGATAGGAATAAGCTTGTGTCATAGTCTTTAATTTCCCCCTTTTTAGAAGCTAGTTATGTAGGAAGTGCCAATTCCATGGGACACTCCAGAGAGCATGAAGGATTCATTCTTTGAGTGTGAGAATGCCTCTCTATTCCCAGTGTCTTTCCTGTGCTAACAAAGGCTCAAACCTGAAAGCATTACTTCTAGGGGACCCCCCCCCCCACACTTCCTTTTTTATGTTCTGGAAGCTTCTATATTCTTGTAACTCAGCCCTGTTTCCAATTGGATAGTAAAAATGATTTTCCTAGCTTATTCTGCAAGGGATAAAGTTCATTATCTTTCTAAAACCTTTATTACAGTTTTTGGGTAAGTGGATGTTTGGGGAATAGTTCTATATATGTTAGTTACTAATTCCCAGGGTGTTGTTTAGGTGGTTGGTTTGTCTTCTATGCAAATTGGAGCCTACTGATAAATTTGGCTTTATGTTTCCAAGACTAAAAAAAAAGATCCAGGGTTGGGGGAATTTGTGTAATTTCACCAACAGAAAAAAGGAATGTATGATTTATTTGTTTATTGTCTATGTTGCTGCATCATGCCATCTTACGGGTATTGTCAGCTTTGACCTTTGCAGCAGCCTTGCAAAGCAGGTTTTGCTAGGGATGCGAAAGGAGAGGCTGTCTAGTGGCAGAACCCAGAGTGAATTCCCAGGTCTGTACTTGGTCTCCTGAACTCTAGTGCCTCTGATTTTGGAATTTTCGTACAGTTTGGCAGGAACGGTTTAGACTTCTTGAAGACCTTCAGCCCATAGGCCATCAATTAGACTCTTTCAGCTCCTTCTGGGTTCACTTATGAAATGCTAGTGTACTTTCGTCTCTGTTTCTTATTCATTCCTCCGTCAACTGTGAATATCCCTAATCTTCAGGGCCCTTTCTTTGATTGATGGAAATTTGTTTCCTGGGAAGGTTCCATCCTAGGAATGTTGTGAGAATTCCTCTCTGGGGAAGACAACTATCCCCTTCCTACAAACTCCCATGATTCTACCCAAGTTCACTCTGGGGAATCGGCGAGTCTTGAGGTTTATTTGGGTGAGAGAGTACTAGTAAGAGGAGGAGACTCCAAAGCAATAGCCAAGAAATTCTTCACCTAGTGTGGATAATGGAGTCCCCATATCCTTGTAGATGGACTTCCTTAGCTTTCCCAGCCTGTATGTTCTAGCATCTCCAGAAGCTACTTACAATTAGGGCAGAATTTCATTCAAATGGATAGGGGATACAGGAGGGAGTAGAATCTCCTCTGCTGGTAGGGAAGTCTTCTTCCCCCTAGTGACCTCTAGTTAGGGCTTTTGCAAACAGGCACAGCTTATGAAAAATGCAGTTCTTTTGCTTAGAGGACTGTGTTCTTTAAGGACATCTGGGGATCTTGCCTCTGACCCAGCAAGTTATTCACAATAGAATCTTTCACAGAATCTTTGTACATGGTGTTAGTTCCTCAGAAGCCTTAGCAGAGATGTTTTCAGCCCTACTGTATTTTTGCTTGTCCTGTAACTCCATTCATAGTAATGTGATGTTCAATAGCTGGCTAAGGCACTCCTTCTGTTGCCTTTTGAGTTTCCTGGTTTTTGTATCTTCATTGGGTAACTAGAGCCTGTGACTCCTATGTTTAAAAATAAAAAATGAATGACAGGAAATTTGTTGCTGTCAATTTCTAAATGGAGAAACTGAGGCTCAGGGAGATTTCAGTGTGATTTAATTCAGCTGATAATTATTGAATACAGACTTGGAGCTGTGTGTTCTGGAGATGGCACTGATACTTGTAAGTGGCAAACACACATGTACTAGTAGTATTTCTTATCCAACAGTTCTCTTCCAGAGGCCTGCCAGAGAGGATCAGAAGGGTGACTTTATAGTCTGGGGTAGCCAACCCAGAATGGTTCTTTCTGCTCAGAGCTGGGCTGCCAGGTCATGGAGGTATTAGAATGGGAGACATCTTTCTTTGTATTTGCACTTTTGGACAACCTGCTCAGAAATGTATTGAACCCAGTGCGTCCACAGATCTTGAGTTGATCCTTATGTGGAGCTGGTGGGCTGTTTCCTGAACTGTCTTTACCGAGTCGTGACAGAGATGCTCCTAATCCTGCAGATGTCTCCTTTTACTGTCTTTTATGCTCCACATACAGCATCTTTGCTACAGCTTTAATGATTAGTTTACCTTTAAACCTCTGTGGACTAGATGGAGAATGATTCTGTTTTGGTTTCTATTATAAGAAGCACATGGATATTGATGTTGTAAACACAAAGAAACCGGTTATTCTTTGCCTTCTTTGTTAGAATATGGAATGCATAGCTTATCCTTTTTCTTCCCCATTCTTTTGCTTTTCACTATTGTTGTTACTTCTCTAAGTAAATGCCTTATTTGAAGAAAAAAGCTTTTATTTCTTAAAGCTAAATGTGTTATTTGAAATATCTGGGAAGATAACCAGTTGATCTACTTTCGCCCCCGCTGGAAACTGTTATTGACTAAAGTATATACACTTGTTGGTTGTCAGGTGCATTCTGCTCAAGGCTCCCTGGCAGTTCTGATTAGTTCTTTTTTTTTTTTTTGTATTCTTTTATTTTTTTCCATTCAAAAAAATAATTAAATAAATAAAATTTTTACATTTCTTCCCCTTCTCCCGGTCCCCTTCCACTACCCCCCACTACTCCTCCCTCCTCCTTCTTTCTTAAAAGAGGGCATGGTGCCCTGCCCTGTTGGAAGTCCAAGGCCCACCCCCTCCCTCCCAGTCTAGGAAGGTGTGCATCCAAAAAGACTCGGTTCCCAAAAAGATAATACATGCAGAAGAGATAGGTCCTGGTGTCATTGTTGGTGGCTTCTCTGGCTGCCCCCATTCGCTGCCACATTCAGAGAGTCTGGTTTGATCATATGCTCATTCAGTCCCAGTCCAGATGGATTGGTGTGCTCCCATTAGTTCAGGCACACTGTCTCAGTAGGTGGACCAGCCCCTCACGGTCCTAACTTCCTTACTCATCTTCTCCCATCTTCTGCTCTTCAACTGCACCTTGGGAGCTCAATCCATTGCTCTGATGTGAATGTGGGTCTCTGTCTCTATCTCCATCCATCGGATGAAATTTCTATAATGGTGATCAAGATATTCATCAATGTGACTATGGGACAAGGCTAGTTCCGGCACCCTCTCCTCTGCTGCCCGAATACCTAGCTGGGGACATGCCCGTGGAC
>PVIU01032892.1:0-13039 GCA_004026605.1 Ondatra zibethicus | reverse complement strand
AAAAAAAAGTAAACTCTATAAACTCATTGGTTTGCCAAGCGGGACTTTGGCTGAATGGTTACTTCGGTTGAATCATTACTTTAGTGGGTCTGTCCTGGGTTTTCTGTTGGGGATGAGTTAATGTCTGTATTGTATCTCTAGAAAAAAATCTCACACAACAGCAGCATCTGAGGAATAAAACTACTTTGAAAAATAAACAAGAGCATGTAATGTCAACAGCAGATTCTATAATATATTGTAAGAGACTTATAGTTTACAATGAATCATCATCATCGTCATCACCATCATCATAATTATCACCTTTATTATTCTAACCGAATAGCTATTGCATGTCTACTTACAAAGTAGAAGGTATTGCACTAAGTTCTATCTCCCTCTCTCTAAATATTCCTCAGTAAATTTTGTGCTGCCATCCCCTTTCACAAATGAAACACCCAGCCTCAGAAAGTAGAGGAAGCAGCTAAGCTTTTGATTTTCCAAAATCTGGTCTGCAGTTTGATTTTGATTCTGATTTGCAGAGGTTATCCCAGTTTCGACTCTGTATTATCCACCATTGTGTAACATGCTCTGTATGATTTCATATTGACAGAACATGTATACCTTAGAAGATTTTTTAAATGTTTTGATGGGGCAGTGAGGAGGCAGTTTTGTTTTTGTTACTGGAGAGTGGGTTTAGAGATGAAAAGTACTATATGCTGGAATAGACCTGCCCCAGTGTGGTCCAGGGAAGGTGCTCTTAACCCCTATCCCTTATTACATGAGTTGTCCTGACTAGGTGTCCTCAGTCTTGACAAACTCATGTGTCACTGGTACTCACAGATTCAGAAACACATGTTAAAGTCAATCAGATCACCACAATGATAGATGCTAGTTCAAAAGTGAAAACCTGTCCTAAGCTGATTTACTTAGATACATAGAGAGCAGTATAGACCACATTTGGAAGTGTGGCTAGTTTCTCCTTGTATATGTGTGCAACAAAGGATTTGGTCTCTGTCATTCCTGGAAGCCAATTCATGTCCTTAGGAATCAGCTTTGCTGGAAGGCTAACAAAATAGAGAGGTGAAAACAATTTGGGTCCTTGAAAGAAAAGCTGAGACTCTAGATATGACAATTAAAAGCTTGTTTTAACCTCCTGCCCTAGAGCACATAGATTTCATACTTTTTAAGCCAACAATTGAAATTAGGTTTAATATTGCTTGCTACAGAGTATCCTTCATATACAGGATAGCTGAGAACACTCCTTGTTTATAAAAGATAAAAGCTAGAATCATTCCCCATCTTTGAGAAGACTGGTTATACTAACATAAATGATCTGAAAAGGGAATCACCAAAAATATCTAATTACTGCAAATAAACATTTTGGTATTGAAATATGACAAACCAGTTGGGAAAACTGACAGAACAGCTGGCCAACTAGAAGTAAACAACCATTTAGATGAATGCAAAATGCAATGAAGCCATTAAAATGGTTTAAAAATATATCACTTTTGGATAAACTTCAGACTTTCTAAATAGATAATGTTATAATCAATGTAGATTTATGCCCACAAATTTCAACAAACTATTGAAAATGTATTTTTACACTAAAGATAAATAAAAGTATGTCACAAATACTTAACTCAATAATGTGTTTTTTTGTTGTTGAACTCATTGAAAAACTGACCCTGAAAAATTTTAAGAAAATACTATATAAAGGCAAAAATAAAATGCCACCCCCGACACTTTTGAAAGTAGAAGGCTTAGTAGACATCTTAGCATGAGGTTCTTGAATATGCCCTGCCTTTTTCCAGGAATAGACCTGAGATAAACTTGGCATCAATGAGTAAAGAAAGGAGCATGGATTCTATAAAAAGGTTAAAAGGAAGATTGGACTTGAAGAACTTTACTGCTGGGACAAAACGTTTGTACTTAATGACTCTGGAAATGGTGAAATAGTAAAGGCCCCTGGACTGGTGCTGACTGGACGCAGTAGAACTTACTAGGAAAATTAAGAGCTAGAAGGGTCCATTCTAAAATTTTATAATTGGAAACTTTGGGAGAACAATTCTAGAACCAAAAAGTAATTTGGGAGGGGATTTTAGAAAGGCTTTATTTTTCTTTCCATTTTATACAGTTTTAACTGAAATCCTAATTCACTGTTGATTCTGAAGTGGAAGCAGGGTAAGATGGAAGACCAGAGCCAGTAGAGGCTTGAGAAGCTTGAGGAGGAGGCATTGTGAAGACTGACCAGGGATCAATCTGGGTTAATAACAAGACTGAGCATCACTGAGAGCCAGTCAAAGTGAAAAAGCAAATGATGCTTTAGGGACTCCCATCAGTGCATGTGGTTCTTCCTGACTAATGCTTACTTGTGGTGAGAAACAGACTTGGTGGGGTTTAGCAGTTGACATAAATAGGTCAAGGAAGTCAGGGTTTTCATGTAGGAATTAATTTAGGCATAGCTGGTACCTGTTAACTCAGTCAATGTGGGACGACATCCAATTCAGTACATTAAATTGTCTGAGGTATCATATCTCTGGAGGTCAATACCTGGCAATTTGGATCCAGCATAGAATCCCTGTAACTGAAATGAGGGCAGGATAATGAAATGCTGTGTCCTAGCTATCTGTGATATCAACAACTAGGTCAGAAATTCCTCACTTGGACATAAAATCTCAGAGCACGTGTAACCTTTTGTTTTGCTTCTTTGTTAAATTTCTTTCCCATATAATCTACGTAGCCAGCCTAGAGACCATTCATTGCTATTTTTATTTGGTTTTCAATACTACATTGATATTTCTTGAGATAATGTGCCATAAAGATTGGGGAACTATGAGAGGTAGGAGGGAGCAAATAAAAATATTCCAAGAGCTTCACAGGGATGGGAGTTCCAGGCTACAAAAGGAATTGCTGAAGGCATTTTGCCATTACTCCTGAGTTTTATCTTTTTCTGTTGCTGTTTTAGTGACAGGTTCTAGGACACAGTGACCATTATTAAAAGCCTGTAGTAATTACATGCTCGATTTCTGTCATAGTCTATTCATTCTTATTTATCTGAACCCTACAAATTTTTTCTCTAGGGAAGAGAACTTCATTGCTCATTTCCTTAGACATTGAGTCTAATATTTAAGAAAACGTCAGCAATTTTAAGAAAATGTTCCCTGTGTTCTCGACTCTGGGAATAAGATAATAGAATAAAATGGTTTCTATCATTCCCCACTTTACTTTCTGGATAAGAAAAGAAAGGCGAGAAGTGAATGAGTGAAATAGATTCAGATAGAAATAAACGCAATGACGAAAGTACAATCATACAAAAATCATGTGCAGAAGGAACATCTAGTTCGGAAATGAAACAATAAATGATGAGTCAGCCAGCTGTGTCAATTCTGTGAGTAAGTGTGTTTTGGTTGATAACCACCAGTGGGTGGATTTTTGAAGTGATGGTGAGTATGGCATGCTGGGGAAGGAGACGGCTCCTGTGGATGGATGGGGAGGAGAGGTGATAACACCGGTTATCACATCTGGTGAGAAAGCAGAGGGATTTGAAGACATGAGAAGGATTTAATACTTTCCGAGTGCAGCTTGGAAGGTGCTGGATCACATAGGAGGAAAGTCAAAGGAAAGAAGCTGAAAATCTTAGGGCTGACACTTTGAAGGAAGTTCTCTGAGGATACAGAAAACTATTTCAGGGTGAGGATTTGTATATTTCACTAAAACACATGGATTGTTTCACAATAGACTCTGGTAACACATATTAATTTTGGTAATTAACAAATGGCTCAACAAGTGCCCTTGTTGCTCAACATACGTTGGTTGATACGGTGTCCATGCTGTGGCTGCCTCCAGGAAGCTGTTGCCTACTGCTCTCCTGCAAGCCTTTTCCAATATGGTAAGTTCTCCTCTTGGAAGGAAAAGTAAAGGTAAAACTACCCTCCCCCACACTAGTGTTTCCAACTAGAATTCAATAGAATTTATTCCAAGCTTAACTCTGAATATGTGACTCTGAGTCAGGTTGGGTAGAAACATCTGCACCCTGTCATTTATGGATGGGCACTTATTATTTCAAGGTGCTCCATAGCATTCTTGAAAAAATTTTGTTCGGTAGTTGTTTTGCTTCTTTTTAAAAAAAAATGCAAATACTTCATGTCAGTTATCAAAAAAATTCATGTGAAAGCAAGATAAATCAACAATTTCAGGCCATGGAGTATGCATAAATATTTAATGTAGTTTTACATGAATTCAAGTCATACGCAACTTTTACATATACTGACATAAAAGTTGCAGTTCATCCATCGAAGGTGAAGGTGATCTCTCTGAAATGGAAAATAGATATTTCAGGGTCTATTGTACACACTGTCAAGAATAATTAAAAATATTGAACTTGCTTATTTAAAATTTCAAGCAACCCAGATGCTCTCTGAAATTTCATTCATTAAGCCAGTATTACAAAAATTGAGAACAGATGAGTTAAAAAAAATCCTGTAGGAAAATAGCATATGAAGTGCTAAAATATGCAGGGACCCATGTTTCTGCACAGCTTTCTATAAATCTAGCGCTGCTGAGCTGTCACTGCTTGTTATGATTCTGCAATACAGATTCAGATAAAAAATAATATATAGCTATATAGTCTCTTAACTTTGTCCAATCTTACTGTTCAGTTATGAATAATTTATATATACCTTTGTGATATATTTTGCACAAACATACCATGAGGAGAATTTGGAATTATTATTCCAAATTACAAAGTAAGGCAAAATGTGTATAAAGCTGTATGTATCTTTAATGTGACTGCAATTTGACAACATCATAGATTAAACCTTAGGGAGATTTCTCTGGTTTATTTATTTATTTTGGGAAGGTGGGCATGATGGCTCATACCTTTAATCCTAACATTTGGAAGTGGAAGCTGTCTGATCAGAAGTTCAAAATAATCCTCTATCGCATCGCAAGTAAAAGGCTAATCTGAGACATGAAATGCTAACTCAAAACCAAAACAAAAAGCACAAAGAATGTTTATGTGTGTGTTTAATATACTTTGGGTATGATTGTTGCAATGCTTTTGATAGTTATTCTGGAAATCAAGATGTTCTCTAAGATGTATGCCTGAAACTGTGGACATGCTTCACAGAATTGAACAAAAGTTGACCAAAATGTATCTAGAATCATCATCTTCATATTTTTAATTTAGTAAATCCATCATCCCTTCAAGGACTTTATACTTGTGCTTTCCTTCTCAGGCAATGACTTAACTACAGTACGGAAGGCACCATCTTAGTGGTTACAGATGGCATAGCCTGTGAGAATTTTGTTATGCAAGTGTAGAATTCCACACTATGCACTTTTCATCTAGAGCTCAGCACAGAGTGAAAGATGACTGTTTTCACACACAGGCAAACCTGGGGACACTTTCATGTCACCATCTAACTCATCTGCAGGGTGGAGATGGTCGGCTCCTGCACAAGCACTGGGATAGAGCAGTACTGTAGTTGGTTAATTTGGAGCAGATGTTTCCTTTAATGGATGGATCGCACAAGCCTGTGACGTGGACTACCTTGTTCAGTGGGTGTGATGGATGCTGTTTATTAGCTTGACTTAACATTCTGTGAGCCAAGTCTTGAGACAAATACCCAAGCTCTGATTTACTGATTCATGTAGATTAGGTGATAAAATGCCTTTGCAAGAATGATTAGATATTTAAAATGAAGTTTAGTAATAACAGTCTTATTTCTTGAGATGACATAAAAGAAATAATTATGGGAAGCAATAGCCTCCTGAACAAAACCTGTAATTAAACCAGACTTGTTCCCTGCCATAGTTTTCTGTGATTAATGAATACATAACAAATCAGAATACTAGCTGACACTTGGGTAGAAATGATTAACTCAGGCAATTTGCTAAAGCTGTCCTTCCATCAATATTTTGTACTTTTGACCTAGACTGTTTGAAATAATAAACATAGTTTTGGGGGAATCAAAATCGTTCATACTTTTTTATTTCAATGCTTAAACCCTATCTATTTTTATGTGATTACTTTATTTTACAATAACTTTAAAAGCTTTTAATGTTCCTGTCAGTATTTTCAAAGGGCTTCTAATCTTCTGTTTGTTTTTCTTTTCAGTATAGGATCTCAGTAAGTAACCAGGCTGGTTTTGATCTCAAAATGCTCCTGCTTCAGCCTCCATAGTTCTGGGTCAGTAATGTGAGTCACTGTGCCTGCCCACTAAGCTGGAGGCATGGTCATATATGTACCTATGTAAGCATCTATGGAATCAATATTTATATGTATCAAACACTTAATAGTATGATTTACGTCAATACCATGCAATATGTTGATACTCATCCAAAATTCACTTCTGGATGAAAACACTGGTGATGTGCACCAAGATGAAGGCTGTGCTGCTGGAACTATGAATTTTAGCTTGTTGCTTGTTCTCGCATCTAATTCTACATGAAATATAATTCATATATTTAAACTCTCCTTACTCTGTCCGATCTTCAATTTTTTTAAAAAAATGTTTTGTTCCTATGCATGTCTGTATGTCTATCAAGTGTGTGTGGGTGCTTGTTTAGGTAAGATGAAACTGCCAGATCCCCTGGATTCTGAGATTAGGCCATCATAAACTACAGGGAGTGGGTTCAGTGAACCAGACTTGGATCCTTCAGAAGAGCAGCAGACACTCTTCAGCACGGAGTCAGCTCTCCAGCCAATCCACTTTTGTATGTGACTTTGATGTGAGGCCAGGAGGCAGTCAAAATGCTCTAACCACCTTCAGAGTGCATCCTCGCGCTGTCATTGGGCTTGCAGAGGAAAGCTGCTGATATTATTGGGTATTTCAGTCAGTGTAGGAAATGCTAGGGTCACCTGGTGAGTAAATGTAGATCACTGTTCTGATTATACAGAGCGTGAAGATCAGTGGTTCTCCTTAACCTTGAAGATGACTCTAAGAACTTCCACTTTCTTTACAACTGAGCAGCAGTCACTGAGAAATGTATCACCTTCTGAAATATCATCCCTACCCATTTAAAAATGGTTATTTTGTATATGTGGTGGGTTGGGGGGCTAGGGAGTCTGTTCTCTTGATCAGAGGGTGGTACCTAGGGCACCAGGCGTCATTGACTATTGTGACTACTGCTGTCACAGTGGAGCCATCTTGCCATCCCTCCTCTTTTCTCACTTTTCATTTTTCTTTCCCCTTTTCCCATTGTTTTGTTTTTGTATTTTTTTAAATGAAGAAATGTTGGCTTCTTCATGTCAGGACTTGTCTCAGAATGAGACAGAATTTTGATATAGATCTTTTCCTAATTTGATATTGTATCAGCTGGGTGAAAGGATAGCTATCATAGGAATTTTACAGCACTTGGGGAATTTCAAAATCATGCTGTCAGGACACAAGGGCTGCATGGCTCCTTCCTTCGTCAGGAGCACATACCTGGCAGGAGTTTACTCGATAGCGCTTTTCTGGCAACACTTAACGTAGTCTTCCCTACCTCATCTAATGAGTATTTGTCTCTTTGAATCAAGAAAAGGCTTTTATTTTTATTATTACAATTAACTGGTTTTTTTTCTAAAGCTGGGTGTCAGTTTTCTCCATTGCTTTTAGTTTTAAGGCAGCAGATCCAATTCGTAATTATAAAGGTGAAACTCAATAACAGGGTAGAGACCTGTACACTCAGGACTGCCAACCTTCAGGTAATGTAGCAAGTTAGTATCTTCTAGTTCACATGAAGCAATAATT
Source organism: Ondatra zibethicus (assembly GCA_004026605.1). NCBI lineage: Eukaryota > Metazoa > Chordata > Mammalia > Rodentia > Cricetidae > Ondatra > Ondatra zibethicus. The sequence goes on along the minus strand of PVIU01032892.1, from coordinate 5,324 downwards.
TATACATGGCTTAGTATTAAAACAGAATAAAAAACCTTGTAAAAGTACTTTTACCAAGAATGAGTATGCATGTATGTATGTATGTATGTATGTATGTATGTATGTATGTATGTATGTATATTGGCTTTTACAGACATCATCTGGTGTTATGGCTTTTTTGTTTTGATTTTTTCTTCACTGCTGTATCACCTCCCTTGCTCTAACTCATTACAGAGCTAATCGTCTTTGTAATTTCAAATTAAAAATTACTTAGTGAGACAGAGACATTACCCCTGCCAGGTGTTTGGGAGGGCAGAATCCAATCAACAGTTAAGTTTTTTCCATTCACTTCACTTCCTTTCTCTGTTAGGGCTGCATGGCTTTTGTTTTGTTCAGTGAGGACCCAGTCAGACACAAGACAATGCTATCCAAAAGCAAGTTAACTAAGAATCCAGTACCTAAGCATAAGAGCTAGACTAAGCAAGAATTTTGAGTAGAGACTTTGGTGGACTTACCAATGTTCTTTTGTCTTCTTTGGAGATGTGACCAGCCACTGGGCTAACATCCAGAACTTCCCTTTCTAGCCTAGTGCTTGCTGACTACATATGGGTTATTGAAATTGGGCGCGAGAGTACATGTATACTTACAAGCATGTTCACTCTGAGCTTGAAACACTCCCGCTCAGTACACAAACTACCTGCTCAAACAATCTCAATGACAGTCACAGGAATCTTATTGAGAATGACAGAAGGGGTAGCTGTTAAGGGGCAGTGAGGTTAAGTTCTGTCTGTACAGGCATGTGAAATGGGAAAAAGAGGATGGATTTTGCAAAGAGTTCACACAAACAGGTGATTTAAAAGTCAGGAGGTTCTCTGGATGGCTTCCTGAAGATCACCCGTCCTGGTATAAAAGGCTGTGCTGTTTTGCTTCAGTTCTTTTGGTTCCAGGAACCATAATAAGTCAGAAGAGAGGTGGCAAATGGTTAGAAGAGCTTATGAATTGCAGTGAAATTTTTCCAAAGCACTTGGGGGTTTTGCTCTTGTCTTACTAGAGTGGTGATTACAGACATATTTAAAGAGAGGGCAGAAGGAGATCTCCTATTTCCTGGAGCTTAACATTCCTGGAGACATCTCATCTAGAAAGGATTCCTTTATGACATTACATCTGCTAAGAAGCCTTACTAAGAAAACAGCCATTGGAATCTGATATTTGAGTTAGTTGGCCAGAAGGCGAGATTTGTCAGTATGGTCAGTGACTATTTAGGTCAAGGTCTAAAATAGAAAGTGGCAAGCAGTCATGTCTCCTACTTTTCTAAATATCAACATGGCAGAAACTACACTATGTGGGCCTAGTGGTTACAGTCGTTAAAGGTACGGAGACAATGTGTCTGTTGGCTACACAGGGCATAATACTAAGTAAAAGTGAAGGTCATGAGGCCACATCCTGTGTATTCTCCTTAGTGTACTGGCCCAGTGAGGGTGGCAGTCAACATATTCCTAAGTTTTTCTGTGCCTTAGTTTCCTTATCCGCATTCTGGAGCTAAAACTAGTACTTCTGTTATTGTTTTTGTAGGATAAGGTGAGTGAAGAAAGTCAAATAATTCACATGGACTCATTAATGCAGAGACTGGCATACAGGAAGATATTATTAACTGTGAGCTGACTGCTTTTATTGTTATAAGTGAGCTCAGGGCCATATGCCTGTGTGAGGACTTGACATGTAGGAATATGTCCCTCATTCCTTAGTTCTCAGTTGAGCACCTAACACATTTGACGTGCTCTATAAATTTCTCTCTCTCTCTCTCTCTCTCTCTCTCTCTCTCTCTCTCTCTCTCTCGTGTGTGTGTGAAAACCAGAGGTTGATGTTAGGTATCTTCTGCAGTTACTTTCCCTCTCATTGATTACCTCACTTAACCTGGAGCTCATCAGTCTGACTAGTACAGCTGACCAGAAATCTCTAGGTACCCACCCCTCTCTAATCTATTCAGTTCAGGAGTTATGGTTGTATATCAGTTCACCTAATTTTGTGCTGGGCATCCAAATTAAAACCTCATGCTTGTGCAACAAGCCCTTTGCCTACTGAGCCATCTCTTCCACCCTTGCCTTATAAATATTTGATGAACAACCTTTAATTAATGAACGGAGAGTGAGTGAGGTTTAAATTAAACAAGTTGGCCAAGCACATTTAGCAAGACCTTGTGTGAAGCTGTGACCAAGTCTATGTGACTAAAACCTCCAGTTTTTCTAAGCTATTTCCTTTCACTCCTCCTGCATGTTTCTCTTCTCCTGCTGGAATTTTGCTTTTTACTCCTCAGTCTGCTAAAGTTGCCTTTGCCATGGTTGTCAATGACTTCCAAATCACTAAATCCAAGGGTATAGATTGTTTATTATTTCACTTGTTGATGGGAGTGGTGGTTAGCAGGTGCAAGTGTGTGTGTTTTGGGAATTTGTTAGCACATGTATGTGCATACATATGGAAACCAGAGATCAATCTTTGCTCTTGACCTTGCTTATTTGAGATAGAGTCTATTCATTGATCTGAAGCTCATTGATTTATCTATCCTGGCTGTACAGAAAGACCAAGAAATCACCCTGTCTCTACCTCCAGAGCACAAGGATAACACATGTGCTTTAACACAACTGACCTTTTAACTTAAGTTCTGGGGCTTAAGCCCAGATTCCCATGCTCACAGAGATACCACTAAACTATGTGTCGGCCAGTGGTCCCTGCCTGGCTGGTCTTTTTCTCCCTCACCCAGTTGCTTCTTTTGTATTTGTCCCCATGACCTGATTCATTTGGATTTTCTTGCTGATAGCTCTGTCCGTAACAGGTTGTTCACACTCTCATGCCCAATGCCCTCTTCTATGCCCCCACCCACTGTGTGCAGTGTGCTGCTGCCGCTCAGGCTGACATCCCCACGCCAGGGGCGCTCACTGAGCTTCAGGCCAATGAATAGACTCTATCTCAAACAAGCAAGGTGGAGAGCGCCTGAGGAACGATAGCAAAGACTGCTCGCTGGCTTCCACATGTGTTCTTTCTTATGGGATAAGAAAGCCCATAACCTCCATGACCTTAAAGATGCTTTGCTTACTGCATATTTGTAGAAGATCCTTAACTGTTGCTCCCTTCCATATAATCAACTTCTCTTGTATCTACCACATTAAATGGATGTGATTGAAATTGACTATGACTGCATAGTTAATTTTCTTAGTTGGAGGTATATAATTTATGATCTCTACATGGCCAAATTTCAAAGTGATGATGTGCCATGATAAATAACCCTGATGTTATCCCTTGGTTCAACCAGAATATAGACATGGGCCACTTTCACACTAAGACGAGAATTCACATTTGCTTTCTCTCTGCCATTTTTCATAGTCAGGGGATCACGATACCATGTAGATTCAGTAGATTCTCCTTGATTGTCTTGGTCTCTACCTCCCTTCCCATTTTTCTATTTCCACTATTGCTTGTTCTTCTCACTGGGACTGCAATTGTAGTGTACTCTGGCTCTGTGTGAACAAAACTTTGGCCTCACTCATCTACAACACTCTCTGATGGTCTCCCTTAGTGCATCCCTATTCCTTTTGGATACTGCTGCTTCTCTGTGCATCCATGACAAAAGGCTGAGTTCTTTTTTATCGGCTAAGAAAGCCCCTTTACTCAGAACCATCCCATTATTGCCTTGGCACACTGTACAGACCCTGCCAATAAAGAGTAAAATCAATCTTTAAAATCTAACTTCTTATATTAAGCATTCATCTTCACATGTTTATATAAATGTGATGATAATATGTTTATATTGAGATGTATGTATAAGAAAGATGGAATGGGATTCTCCAACGGATTTTGCTTGAGAACATCTATGATATGAAACACAGTGATTAGAATGTTCTTAAAAGTGAGATAGAGAAGTCATAGCTTTTGTTTCAGGACAATGGCACATTCCCATCAAGCAACTCGAGGAGGTCTGTGTGCTGGTGGAAAGAGTAAGAGGATAGACATTTGCTCTTAAAGAAAATCTAGTCTGAAACACAGATATTAATATAAATTTAAAATCAATGTAGATATCAAGAATGGTTCTATGAGGAGTGAAGAACACATTAAGTTTGGCCTATTTCTAAGTTAATTGACAATATCTTAGTTTGTTTCCACTGAGCTTGGGGAATGACAGTGCAGGCACCTTTCTAAGAGAAAAATGCAGAAAATTTCACAGACAATTTCTCTGGCTATTGAGACTCACAAGATAACAGAACTTGAAGTAAATGTAGACAATGTTTAATCAAAGGTTATCAAACTATTTCCCATTCAAGAAGAAACTGATATTGTATGTTATTTTCAACAATCTTAAAAATATACAAATGGATAACCTTTTAACGCTAATTAAAAAGCTGTCTCTTGAAGTTGTCTGGAAATAAATCATCTTGTTTGGTAGCATCATCTATCTTATGGTGGAAAAATGTTCTTATCTTGAATTAAACTATAACTATTGGGCTACTGAGGTGGCTCTGCAGGTAATGGTACTGGCCAACAAGCCTGGTGATCTGATTCTTATATGTCTCTGTGTCTTACATGATAGAAGGAAAGAACTGACACCCACAAGTTGCCCTCTGACCTCAAAATGGGTGCTAACACACAAACACACCACACACACACATGCACACATGCATGCACACACACCCACAGAGAGCAATAAACAATTTAAATGTACAAGATAGAAATGTCTATAATGTTTGCTTCAGACCAATATAGGCCTTTCAAAACATAGGTCTCATGGAGTAAAATAATAGATTATTTTGGTATAAAAAGCTGGCATGGAGACTCTAGGTATCTAAATTTAAATAATATTCCATAATTAACATTATTAACAGTTGCAGAAGCTGGCTTCACATGTGTGTAACCAGTATACTGCCCAGAGCCCCGAGACTCAAGGAAGCCTGTGCTTAGCATGATGTCTTAGCATCACTCTTCTGGAGTTCTGAATAACTTTGACTGAGGCAGACAGTAACGTTCTCTTGTACTGGGTCCCTAAATTGTGAATTTGGGACCATTGCTATGCTTACACTGTACTTCCCTGTTCCTCCTACTTCTTTTGTAAGGTCAAAGGTTACCCAAGGACAGTCGAGTGGTGCTTCCCACAAAGGCACTTGTCACCCAGATAAAGCATAAGTGGAACTTGTAGCAGTCAGCGGCCTCAATTCACGTTTGCATTCTGAGTGCTGCACATCCCCAGCTACCGCCGGCTGGGTGAGTGCACAGGGGAAGAAGTGTAACAAGCTATAAACGAGAGTCTGTTGAGTTGCTTCATAAAGCAAGTGCTCCTGCGGTGGCATTAGTATGTTCAG